>CABEEJ010001295.1:40490-113136 GCA_901482245.1 Timema douglasi | reverse complement strand
AAAAAAAAAAAAAAAATCCAAATACCTCTTTCATTCCCTAATATTTCTAGAACCGGATTCATTTCGTACTTTATTAGTCCACCTAATGTTTAACATCTTCTGTAGCACCTCATTTTAAATGCCTATATTTTACTTCTTTCTACGGAAGTACAAAAGATAAATTAATATTAATCGAATCCAGCAAAGGCGTGGCTACTAGGCATGTGTGTTTTAAAGATAATACGTATATTGGTAATCTCTTTAGTGTCACCACTATTATCTCCTTGGCCATTATTAGTAATGTTAAGAAATTTTTTATTATAATTATCTTGGTCATAAATTCATATAGGTCTAGGATCATACTGTGAGAGAAGAGGATTTACAATTTATTAATTCAAACGTTTTTGGAAATTTAATACATTACCTTACATTTTTATAATACAATATTGTAGCACTATTTATTCAATTGCCATGCCACAAAGGGGTACTGGCTTGGTTTTGCAAATTGGTGTCAAAAAGGTATGTTTTGGGGCTGTTTTTTTAAATAATACTATTTATGTTTGGAAACAGCTTAGCTACAGTACATTTGTTATAGGAAGATCTTTTTATCTGACACCTTAAATATTGACTATATCTATTTTCACGTAATCATATGTCAAGTAATGTGCTTGTCATGTGCTGCTATTAAAATATCAATAGATTTAAAATAGCACTAACAATGTTGTAAAATGTTATCATTGCTACAAGCAAAAATAAAGATTTGTATTCTCTAAACACTTCTTCCCACCAAAATCCTACTATATTAAGAACCTTCCAACGGTAACCTGTTAGCATCTATTAAACATTATTCATAGTATACTCAACATATTTATTTTAACAAATTTATACTTTGGAAAATATGGAAAAGAGCAAATAATTTCAATAACTACTAGACCGGATAGCGTGTAATTTAGAGTATATTTACGGTAGGAGAGGGTGATAGCTAGCAGAAGGTTCTTTATTGTAAACATTGGATGGAAGTAATATTAGAAGCGCTGTCTATTGATAATATAGTATTACTAAGCGCATAATAATTATTTACGGATAGGTTGACATTAGTCCCTTTCATATATATTATCAATAAAGAACCTTCTGCTATATTTCACTATCTCTCTTACCGTAGGTAGACTCGAAATGACCTTATGTACACTCATACCGTGAATTGCGTATACGATAGTAAATCAGTCAGCAGCCGTCGTGTAGTTGTGTGGTTTACTGCAATCTTTGTTACAAAACATTCTAATTAATAGCAGTGAAACTATTTTACCATATCATGTTGTAAAACATAACAAAATTGAAAAAAGTGATATACCGTAATGAAACAAACATGTTCACTTTTATCAAGTGAATAATATAGAAAGCCACAATTATTCTATACTCGTAATGTCGAGTTTAGTTTCCTTGAAGATAAAATTAAAATAGGTAATACAGAATCCAGGCCTCTAAATAAACTTTATGCATTTTAGGCCTACCCTCAGTTATACATTTTCTTCGTTGCCCACTAATTGGAAAGAACCTTCGCATAGTTGCTAACGTTGCGTGAGAATGTACAAACCATATTGTGAACAATTTTTCTGTGGTTTTATTTTTTCGATCTTTTTAGTTTCAGACGAACTTTTCAAATATTATTTTTACTCAAAACTATTTATGATGCGAGCTCAATGACTAATTAATTACATTTATATAAGAGACTTATTTTAAAATGCGTAGAGCCAAATGATCTTGTTTATTATAAAAAAGGATATTTATAGATGATCAGGCTGGGATTAATCATTATTGATGACATTACATACATAGACCTATCTAACTAATCAAGCCGTTACTTTATGGAGTAGCCAAGAAACTGTGCATATAGCTAAAAAAAAAACTCCATACTTAGTCCATCCTCGCTAACTTTCTCCACACTTCTCTATCCTTGCATACGTTCATCACTTCAACAACATCCATACACCAAGTCATTCAGGATCGTTTATTCTCAAAACTCTCCGTTTCTCTTTTTCACACATTTTTCTACAACATTTAACCACGTAGTACATGGCCTATCCTCTACTTTTGATTCACACACTCTACTCTACCTTCATATATTTGTTTCGTCACTCGATCCATACTCATCCTCTCAGCATGCCCAAATCAACATTATAGACGCCTCTTTCACATTTACCTATTGGATTCCGTTTCGAACAGCACTCCTTCAGTACTCACTCATTACTGACTCTGTCCATACGAGTTTTTCCACACACCATTTTTAGATTTCTCATTCCAACTTTATTCACCTTGCTTTTGTGTTTCTCCTGACAAACCCACGCTTCACATCTGTACAATAATGTTAGCATTAACACCCCAAGAATAGGTGAACGGTCAGAAAGAGAATTTGCTCTTGTGGCTCAAAATACCATGATGCCTGTTCTGAAAAGTTGACGTGAACAAAGCTAGTAGTTAACTCAGTTTTATAGGTTTTATCAATGTACACTGCTGTGTTTGTTTTAGGCACCCGACGATAATCTTAAGAAGCCTCTCAGTTCCAGAAGTACTAAAAGAATGTTTGCTGATGAGGCTGCTGAATACGATAAGCTGCACTTTGATGATATTCTTCAAGCCCACAAAATCATTCGCCCTGATGTTCATGTGTCACCACTCGTGGTATGATAACGTTCTCAAACTTAATAAACAAGCAGTACAGTGAATTGTGTGTCAGAGGGACTTAAATGTTTAAATTTTGAAATTCAAATATAATATTTAGCTTTATTATTATTATTATTATTATTATTATTATTATTATTATTATTATTATTATTATTATTATATAATGTAGAATATATTTCTTGTTTGATTACTTATGCTGTACAGATTTTCTTAAACCCGTACTGAGGAAAACTATTTATAATATTTTGGCATCCTTAAAACTATTTTGTTTTGATATATTTAAACACAGAGTAGTAGGAAAATATAATCATTACAGCTTGGTAGCAAACAAACTAATTTTAGCTTTTAGACTTCTATCTTTACACCATCTGCTAATGCGCTCAATAAAAACCAGGTGAAAATAGTACCTCTAAGTTATCCAAAACAACTACTTTAAATGCAGTTAAAATAATTGTATTTCTACAGACTTCAAACTAACCTACACGCTAATGAATTGGAAATAACTTTGAATAATTCTGCTTCACCCATCCAACCTAAATGTAATAAAATAAAAGAACAATTCATGATCCTAAGCTACCTTAGATAACCCAAAACTCAAAATATTTGCTAAAAATCAATTGTCAAAAATTAATTAAATTACCATGTGCTATATTGGCATCGGGTGAAAACTCACACCATTTAAGGAAAGTAAACTACTTTGTTTAAAACAATAACGTTTGTTCCCACGATTTAAGAGCTATGTACGTACACTAGTAAATATAGTTCACCGCTAGTTATCTCTTCTTAAAAATCGTGTGAAATCGTTACTGTTGGAATACAAAACGTGACCAACATATTCAATAATTATTTATAATGTATATGAAAACCTAGTTGCACATCCTAATAGTATTGGAGTAAAGTATGAAGTAAAGTATTATGGTGATATGAGGCCTTCTGTATATATGAGGGGGTGAGTTCCAAAACTTGTCTCATCCAAATGAAGTGATTTTGAGTAAAATGCGAAAAACTTTTTCTGACTCTACGTTGATGTTAAGAAGTCCAACTTTTAATTATATATTATGTGAATACAATTAGGATTATAAATCTAGAAAGAAAAATGTATTCATCAATTGGTACAAAAGATATTTAATTAAAATATTTAGATAAGAAGAGTTTTGCTACAAATCAATGTACAAAAGCAGTTATGGAAACAAACAAATAGGATAAGGTCAGTTTTGGTGCAAAGAGCATACATAGAGTAGAATGCAATAGAAGCTTCAAAACAAAATGAATAACATGAAAGTATTACGCAGTATAAAATATTACTCAATGTCTATTAAAAAAGTTAAATACAGTTAATGTAACACACAATGTTTTTAAATTTTCACTAAATTACTTGAGATATTTCAAATTCTGAGATCCTCACAGTCTTCAGGTAGTGGTATTTCTGCTTCATAAAAATCTTCTACCTCACTTTCTGTAGAATACAGAAGCACCTGCCTGTAGTAGTCCATTCCATCCTGTTCATCCCATCCTTCTCCAAAATGTTTGTTTAACAATTTCTTGACATCTTCAATTTTTTCTGCTTTCACTGGAACTTGGGATGGTAGCGGCTCAGGATTGATTGAATGTATACTTTTACCTTTCTTCAAAAATGGTTTAAAAGTTCCTGTATCCACTCGGTAGTTGATTTCTCCTTTCATGACAATGTTCTTGTTCTTGGTTTTCTTTAGTGTGATCCTCTTTGTTGGAGAAAACTTAAAGTGTAACTGACCAGGGGCTTTAATGACATCAGCTACAGAGGATTTCCAATCATGGATAGGCACATCTGAGCCTACATTTTTTACGGTTCCATATTTACAAAAAATATCTTTATATTCTTGTGGTTGGATGATGGTGTCTTTCTTCCTTATTTCTTTTTCGATTCGGCCGAAAACACGGTCAGAAGGAAGGTAGGAATGACCAACAACTGGAAATATAATGTTAACAGACTTCACATTGTCGGCAGAATCTAGAACAAGCCATTTGGCAAGCATGCCTATCATGGTTATATTCTTGTTTTGGCCTGGACAGCCATCTGCAAAAATGTGTATTTGCCCAATATTAGTCAGATCTGCATGACAAAGATAATAATAAACAATAGATGCTATCTCATTTGATCCTTTCAAGCGCTGCCCTTCAGACCAAGTAAAAATATGTACAGTGTCCGTACTTTGTTTATTCTTGGAGTGCCCTTCACAAAGAGTCATGTTATATTGATAGAGCTGCCTGGAATAGTAGGCAGCTTGATCGGGAACTTTTGGTAAAACCAAATTCTTCTGACAGTCAAATGAGAATTTAAATACCCCATCATTGCTTGTGGTTTTCAACATATCGTGAAATGATTTAGCTTTTAATTTATGCACCGTATATTTGGCCATTGCTTCAGCTTTCTGCTGATTGGTTGTGGCAGTAATTACTGATTTCAACCTAATGCACTCGGAGCATGCATCCGTGGCTGGAGACTTGAAACTGATATTGAAATCGTTCATAAAAATATCCCAGAAGTAATGATACTTGACCTTATTATGGACATCAGCTCCATTATTGTAGGCTTCCCACAATTTTCGTACACTGCCATCACTAGGAAGGTATTGTCTAACACTCTGTTCACGGGTGTAGTGAGACTCAACACATTTAATATTTTGTATGTAATTTTGAACAAGAGTTTTTTTGTCACTGTACTTTCTTGATCTCGTGTCCCCACCACGCTTTTCTGAAGGAGATCTTCCTGTCTTTAGATGTTGTTTACAAATATTTTGAACTCTGAATTTAGAAATCCCAAGTATTGACAAAAAAGCTTCACCACATACCTGCATAAGGCCACGCTTTTTAGACCTTATATAATACGAGATTGTTACACCTTTTTCAGGTCCTTCTTTTTCACTTGGACGTCTACGTTTTGGATTGTGCTGTACTGTGTACTGCAGTATGAAATTGTCCTGTGACACTTTGTCTTTATTTGAGTAAAACGCTTCATGAAAACGACGGATATCTTGCATAGGCAGGTCACAGCACTGAAAAGTCTTCTTTCGGTGTGTGCAGTCAGGTCTACGAGGTAGTGATTTTGGTTTACATCTGCAACACACACACAAAGTTCTAAGTGCTGAAGGTCCAGCAAATATAAATAATGAATAATATCAAGGTTATTTCTGCTTACCTTTCCGCTTTCAGCTTCTCTTTACGCCAGGAAGTTTTGTCACGTTTCTTTCTTCTCCCTCTTCCTTCAGCTATTAGAACTGTATTTTCACCATCCATTGCATATTACTTATTCAAACTATTAATAATAATGGTATGGATGCAAATTATATAGTGAAAACGATAAACAACGAAAGTGAATAATATTGGCATCAGGCACAGCTGATAATTTTGGTTCACTTGTTCTATTTACCATTTAACAATGTTGCCAACATTTTAAAATGTTATTTCCACAAGCTCAAATGTATTTTATTCGACTACAACATGCCATTCTAAAATAAAGCATAATTGTGGGATGAAATCAGTTTTGAAAAACATTATCTAACATGTTATGCAGTACTATTGGATTAGGTAAGCTTTGAAAAGAAAAATAGCAAATTGATATTGAGGATGATGTGAGTTTTGTAACCAAACTATATGAGGATAAGGCAAGTTCTGGAAACAACACATGTTTTCAACATGTAAAAATAAATGGATGTAGTAGGTTAAGGAGCAAAATAATATCGGAATCGGATGCAGTACCACCAAGAGAACAAGATTCAAGTGTCAACTTATTTTTTTCAATTTATGGATAAGATGAGTTTTGGAACTCACCCCCTCATATGCATATTACAGGTAGAAATGAAAGGGTGGCTCAAAAGGGTGGGGTGGACTGGAAGATACCCAGTGGTCTGGGACCACAAATATAACGGCCCTTAATGAGCGAATTTTCCAAATAGAAGTGAAATATAACTAGTGTTTAGACCACTGCTATGAACGTTGCAAGAAATCTGGCAGTGCGTTCTAAGAGAGAAAGAACCTGATGGAGACTACTTTAGTAACATTACAATAAGGGAACGAGGAGTTAGCTCTAGTGATAAGTGAAGGAATCTACTACTCAAATGACATTTTGTTACTGGTAACAAGTTATTTTTAGGCTTTTAATAAAGTTTTAAGCTACTAAACATTTGTAAGTTTGTTTTCTATTGTGAATACTTTTGATACAATAGAAACTATCTACTTGCGCTTGCGTGTTTTCAAGTTCCTCATTAATGACCCCAAAATTATTAAGGATAAATCTTTGTTTCCCAGTGGTGTAGTTCTAGGGAAAAAAGTACCTGGGTGTTCATTCTCAAAATTTAAAGTAATTTTTTATTCAAACGTGCTAAATATAATATATGGGCCCCTTTATATATAAATATATACACATAAAGGCTTTATGAAATGTGACGATAGTAGAAATAAGTTAGATAATATGATGTCAAATTATGTATATTATCTATATTTTATACAGTATAAACGGAATTTTCGCTAAGTAACATAAATAATGAAACAGAATAAATATATTTTTAAATCACAAGACGTTTTAAAAGAAAAACAAACTTTTATAAACCAATAATTATTCCGATTTATTGCAGACAACGATTAATAAAATAATTATAATAGATATAACACCACATTCTTCCCTATAACTTTTTGAAATTTGATTAGCCCTAAAAGTTATTTAGAGTGATCCTCGCCCACAGACAAGGTATACACCGGACACTCAGCCTTACGGGACTTTCGCTGCGTTCCTCGAGACAGGTTCTGTCCTTGGTCACTGGGCAGTGCTAGTTGCAGCTCTCAGTGATAGCACCACTTTCAAGTGAAACAACCAGCTTCCAAATTGTTCGTTGTAAAGGGGTGATAGTCCGAACACAACAGTTAAGCTGTTAGCAATTCCGTGCACCCCACCCCTCCAACTAACCCCCTTAACCCCTTTAAAATAAACAAACTTTTTCAGACAAGTTACTGGTCGAAGGTATTAGAAGACTGTTTACAACCAAACAATTTGCAAGAATTCGCTTGAACTAAATATCGAATATATAATATTATTTTTTTAAATTTAGCACCCCGTAATTTATTTGAGTTATTTTGGTATATTAATTTGCGCTTTGATGTGTAACTTTATTCACTAACTAGTTTTCCCCGCGGCTTCGCCCACATTAAGTTTTTATTAATGTGAGTTTCGCTTTCTCACGTGGAAGCAGCCATAAGCGCTAGAAAAGAATGCACATACGAAGATCCCCGAACTCATTCCCCTGCATCCCCAGCTGGGATAATTTGCCATTTTTGTACTCAGGGTAACAAACCTTGAAGTATAACTACCAACGCCTTTTTTTTTTAGTGAGATACTGATGAGAAAGCGAGCTTTGTACATTTGATTGAACCAGTCTTACTACCCGTTTGGGTTGGACATAGGTAGCGTCTTGTTGTCTAGGTTAACATGTTGGCGGTCCCAGCACAGATTTATCTGATTACCAAACCCTTCCTTCACCTCTGACAAGATGTTTATTAATCACAACTTGTGAATGTGGGGAATGCCAGACCTCCGACGTGGTTCGGATTCCACGCTAAACTGTAAGTCCTCGATTTCATCTCACAATTACCCTACCATTTACACATTAGCGTAAGTGCGTATAACCCGAACGGGTAGTAAGACGCGGTGCTAATAATAATAATAATAATAATAATAATAACATGTTGGCGGAAAAATAAGGAATCCAACAGAAGTCCCATCTCGATCCGATTAGATCAGTTTACTGGCAACATACATGTATATATAGGCCTATATACAAACAGACCAAAATACAAAAACTCTAAGGATGAATTGTACGATCTGCTCATTGTTTACTACCCAGTAAAAATAGAAACCTAACAAAATCCTGGCTGTATCGCTATACCTTAGATTTATGTTAATTAGTATGTATTTAATGTCTAAAGGCTGTATGCAAAAACGAAACAACTTATACTTCTAGCTCACGCTTTAGATGTGAAATGGCAATGATTTACTTGGTTTACTTTTTATCACCAAGGCCGTATCCAGCCATTAATTTCAGGGAGGGTTTGGTGGGGACATACTCTAATTGCCGGAGGCTAGAAAAAAATTTCTAAATTCTAAACATTTCTAGAAGCTATCTGAAGTGTGTTTTTTATGGCAACATATACCCCTAAGTGCCGAAGGCTAGGACAAAATATATATTTAAACATCTCTAGAAGCTATCTGAAGCGTTTTTTTTTATGTCAACATAAAACCATGAATGCAGGAGAATAGAAAAAAAGCTATAAATATTAAACACATCTAGAAGCTCTCTGAAGTGCTTTTTATGGTAACACAGCCTCCCTAATTTGTACTTGTACATTAATTTTCATTGTTTGAACCATAAATAAAGCCATATATTATATTTTGTTCATAAAATTTCGGGGGCTGTTTGAACCCCTCCCCCCGACTAGGGCCTTGCTCATCCCTCTTCAGTGAGAAGTGATCTAGAAGTAAAAAGTAGTGAGGTCACTATATCGCTCCAAAAGTTTGTTTACTTACAAAAAACAAATCGATCTTGCTGATGCGGGTGTGTGAATAATAATTGAGACAGAGTCTTGCTTGTGAGTGCAATCATGTTTCACAAATTAGATAACGTAATTTCTTTTGTTTTTCATACTTTACTTTTCACTCCCAAATTCTGTCTTAAAACTTAGATCATTTAATGAACGTTTTCTTGAATAACGCAGAGAAAGGCAAGGGGTCAAGTGGTGTATGATGTGAGAAGATTTGCTTGCTGACCCATCTTAGCCTCGTGACTTCTACCTCACTTGAATTTGTCTTGCTCATTGATGTTCTTCAAAACGTGCCTTAGAAATCAAATAAATGCCACTTACTTCTACCTCAATCATTAATATTGTTTTTGAAAATAGCCTTAAGACATAAAAATAAATAATCTTAATTTACATACAAAGACATACAATAACTAAAAAAAGTAATTAAATCACAGACTCAAATGCAAGCAACCACCAATATAGCTTTTGCTTTGGAGTCATTTATTCAATGAGCTAGCACAAAAATTGTTTAAATTTACTATTCAAAGGATATAGAAAAAAATCTCATTTACACGCAAAACCATAAAAAAAAACCTTAAAAAGTACCTCAAGTAAAAAAGACGGTAATGCAAGCAGGTTTACTGTCTCTTGATTATGTACAGACAGACCCTAGAATGTTATTATTAAGATAGATAAATATACATGCTTTTTATTCGTTTAGTTATGTTCTAAAACTTCTTTTAGCACATAGTCACCACCCGTTTGATTTATGTATTAAGGGTGTTTTAGAGGAAGTGAACTTACATTTGCGTGGAGGGAAAGTCGGGATCCATCTAGGAAAAAACACCCTCAATACAACCGAACGAGATTCGAACCTCAATCTCCTCTTTCTTGGTAGTCGAATCCAACACACAAGACTGAAGCGTTAAACAAAGAAGGGGGTTAACTTATCTTAAACACTCATCTTTATATATGGTGCCTTTTTAGAACAATGTAACTAAATGATTATTAAAATAGGAAATCTAGATTTTGGTGTTTCATAAAATATTATGTATCAAGACATCCAAAAGAGAGATTTTAGAAAATGTCTGTCCCCATGTATGTCTATCCCTGACGATATATCTGAAACGGTCAGATGGATTGGGTTAAAATTTAATATTTTAAAGTTTTAGAATTTATTTGGAGCTTTTTTTAAAAAATTTATTCTAAAATTAAGGGTAGTTTACTTAATGGGTTTTTTCTTATGCTTAGAAATATTCTTTAAAAACCTCTAATGATTTTGATTAAATTTAATATTAGGGCAGTGTTTGCCAATACAAATAAAACACTATGTTTGTTCTTTGAGCAAAAACGCCCCGAGTGGTAGTTTATTATTTATCCTTTTTTTTAATTCAAAATGTCTTGAAAACGGCTCTAGCAATTTTGATTAAAAGAGACATTGGGGCAGAGTTTTCCAATACAAATAACATAGTGTTTGATTTTTGGGCAATAAACGCTATGAATGGTAGTTTACTGATGACGGATTTTACAAATTTTTTCTTATTTCAAAAATGGCTCCAACAATTTTGTTTAGAATTAATATCTGAGAATTGTTTATATCTAGTGTAAATTTATTTCTCAATGGGGGAGGGCGGTGGTTCACCCCTCTCAAGTCCCCCCTGCCCCGAGTGTACCGCTCTGAGTAAGACACATTTTTCGATAGGACAGAGCTATGTGATGGGCAACATTACATTCGTTTGCCAAGTACCAATTATTTACAAAAAAATATTGGGGTATTTAATTTGTAGTTCCTGAACACAAAGATTACATCAGCACACGACTTACAAATTAACTTAATACTATGACATACACCCAGTCCCTAGGATGACAGTTTAGTAAAGATAAAAACTGACCATGCCAAGAATTATAATTATTAGGGTTTAACTATGTGTTGATAATGGTAATCGGACCCGAAACCCATAACAAAGTAGATTAGCCCGTTATCGACTGAGCTAAAGTTTCGGACGCTAAGTAGGGCCTAATAAACTGAAATGTTAAAAGGTATTTGTTTGTCCTATACGATTTATTATTGTTTAAAAATTCCATAATAATAATTTGTAATAATATTTTGAAACAGTTATGTTTTTTAAAGAAACCCATATTTTATCTAATCAATTATACAGTTATAAAGTTGATAAAGTGAGGATAGATAGTGAGTGACCAGCGTAAGAAAGCTAACTAAATTAATATAAGTTAATTATTTAATACCTTTTAGTGCATTTTGAAATAAAATGTTTCTTTAAAGTATTTTTTATTTATTTTATTATCTACTCTTTCAATCAATATTTTAAATCTTCTTTGCATTATTACTTCAATAAAAATTAACTCCCATCGTGTTTGTGCCACTTGAATGGTGTGTTCCCTTATTTCCAAGTTTCTGGGGAATCTTGGGTCTACAAGTTCCGGTAGTAGACAATTCATGAAAAAATGTGTAAGTTTTTCCACCATTTTTTCTTGACAGAAAGTATCATCCCTATAAATTTTTTCCACAAACATTTCACAATGTGTCCAAAAAACAGACAGTATTGACGTTGTGTGACATGCAGTTGCCCTTGCACTTGGTACATACAATTGTTCTGTTATTTTAAGCGCATTTTCCCTTCCTGAACAGTACAAAAAGTGATTTTATTTTCTCTACTTATTATATAATCCCTGATTTCAATCAATAGTGCTCAGTAATGATTAGAAATTTTAGGTTACCATCCAAAATGTTGCTTGAATTTACAGTGTATCATCGGTAAACTTCTAGATCATGATACAACCCTGATTGTTGCGATATTTAGGGTTAAGCATTACGGGCTTTGTTTCATATGAAAAGGCAAATTCATATTTACTCAGAAATTAAATATGATGCTCAAGATTTTTATATTGTAAAGCTGATTTTGGAACTTTTTCAATTGAAACTACTAGTCAGGCACTAAACACTATAATAATTGTTTTAGATTTAACCTTCACGTATCAGATCTGAATTAGCCTTTATTAAAATTAAATTTTATTTTGCGTGTAGTGATTAAAATTTTGTTTTTGTTTATAGTTATACATATTTTAAGAAATTAAACTGTCCATTACTATTTTGTTAGTAATTAGTATACGTACAGTAAATATATGCTTTTTTTCTCTTACTTATCTTCATGTAATGATTTTAGTATAGTCCAAAGAATGAATGTAAGCTCATTGGATTTATAAGAATAATTATAAAGATCATAAAAATATATGTTTTAAATTCAAGCAGCAGAATTCAAATTATTGTTATTTACTCCACGGGACCAGCTTCATGAAGCTTGTGGACGGGATTTTAACCCCGTCCTCCTGAATATAGGAGCAACAGGACAAAATGAAACTAACACCTAACCGTTGAACAGTGAACTAGGTCCTGTTTTTGTACTAATAAATCATTATATACTTAGTTTTATCCATCAATAAAATGCTTCTTACCCTTATTCCATCCTAATTTTTTTGCGGCGAGCAGATAGTCGAAGTCTAGTTTTTTTCCATTTTCGTTGGTCCATTTTGCTTGTATTATTGTTCATGCTAGTTTTAATTTATCGAAAAAAACAATATTATTCTATGTTATTAATGTATGATTATAATAGCTATAGTAAGAATACAAAGCATACACAACTGTTCGGAAACACAGGACCAGTTTGTAAACACATTTACCATAAAAGCTACAGGAGATAATATTATTTTAAACCTTTTATTTTTAACCAACACTCAAAACTAAAAGATGTACTGTCTAACTGTGCGTTGTCTCATCTCTCAACAAGGTGAAGGCATACATCCAACTAAAAGAGCGCATGCGCATAGTTTCAACTGCTTTTCCTTCTTTCTCCGGCTATTCTTTACTTCCAAAGCGTAGATGGAGGATATGGCTGCGCCACTTGATGGTTGAAAAGAATTAGCTTTGACGCATCAAAACAGCAAAAGGAATGATCAATTATCTTTACATTTTCTGTTGTGACTTTATCAAAAAATAATTTAATTTGTTTCTGAAAGGTTGTATCTAGGATTATCTAAAAGTTACCCTCGTCTCAGAATTGTGACAATATTCTTAGAGGGCCATTAAAAATGAGCAAATTTCGAGTTTTCATTTTTATATATATATGATCAAAATGTAAGGTTGAGAGTACTAGATAAGCATTTTGCCATCTTTTATCTTCCTTTTGGCTTAAGTCAAGCTTGGAAAAAATAAAACACTACTTAACCATGG
This sequence comes from Timema douglasi, assembly GCA_901482245.1. NCBI lineage: Eukaryota > Metazoa > Arthropoda > Insecta > Phasmatodea > Timematidae > Timema > Timema douglasi. The sequence goes on along the minus strand of CABEEJ010001295.1, from coordinate 99,677 downwards.
CGTATTTCCTGAACGTCTGTAACGCATTCCAACTCTCCGGTAGGCGGCCCCCTTAAATAAGAATTTAATTTTGTGAGAAATTAAAATACGTGACTTGGAACTAATGAGTCTGGCGTCGAATTTGTTCCAATAGGCTTATCTAGGGGAATGAGATGAGATTGATGAAACTTCACACAAACTTCACAGGTGTTTACAAACATCTATTATTGGGCTAAACACTTAGCGAATACTTAGCGGTAAGGTTATGTGAAAACAATAATTTAGCACAATATGTAGGTACCTCAAAAATAAGAAAAATAATTCAAAAAGGCTTGTAGCATCCTAAAGGGGAGGATGCTCAAACAATACAAAAGGTAATACAAAAAAGGGTACAATAGGAGCGAGTGCTATGGAGTTCAAGGCTTTGAATGTTTTACCCAAAACATTCCAATACCGAGGCTCGCAACTCTCACACCTGTTGCTGAGTTTATCAAAAGGGGCCGTCTACCTCAATAAAGCAGTAAGAGACTGCAACCTGCCCATTAGTTCACGATAAACAATAGAAAAATATTATATCAAATACCTTGGGTATGGAGGGGCATATCTAATTAAAAAGAAATAGCATAATTCATTATAAGTCGATATTTATTAGCTATCGCTCAATTAGATATTTAACAGTTCTATTCAATGTTTACATTGTTGTTGTGAAGATGTATAAAAATATAGATGAAATTCATAAACAACCAAGATTTTAAGCCAATGTTATAGAGTCTGAGGTTAAATATTCATCAGATTAATAAAATGTTAACATAAGATCTTGATAAACGTATAAATGTAAATGAGACTCATTAAAAATTATGAACGTAGCCAGACGGCATTACAACATAAAATTTACCAAAACGTAGTTAACCCTAAATCTATTAGCCTTTCTTATTAGCAAATAACAACAAGATATTCCATATTCAAACACTAAATACTCGCCCTTTTAGAACTGGCATGTTGCAAAATAACAACAAGAATAATCTAAATTCAAACAATAAATATTTGCCTATCAGAATGTAGTTCTTACATTTTACGTTGATGAAAGCCGGAGCTTATCCTATCCCTGATACGACTCTGGCTCAATTGGAAAGTTCGTAGGCACAGGTGCCAGAATATATACCATAAAGCACAGAAGAGGGGAAGATGGGAAAAAAGGGGGAATAACATTCGAGATTACAAAGGAACACAAGATAGCGCATGCCGATTTAGCTTCGGGAAGGCCCGCCGACGTTCGGGAATCTTCTCGGGGGGGATCTCTTCACTGCGCAAGTCAACTCAACTCAAGGCGTTCGCTGAACTTGCCCCCCCCCCACCCTCCCAGTCTTCGCTAACAGTGTACTATTTTCCCGGTTCCGTGAAGGTGCGTCCGGTGGTTTTGTGTCGTTCTTCCACGCAGCCCAGTCAACAAGCAAACGGGGTAAGTCTTGTCCGTTTATGGTTGTTTAGTGTCTTTCATAACCCATCCGATGCTACAGGCTCCAAGTGAACATCGTGAACTATATAGAATCATAATGACAAAATTAATACCAAAACATAGACAAATAAATAAATAAATAAATACTAAACACAATCTTTACATCTTATTATAAACCTTAACGTAATAACCAAAGTTCATTTTTGTTGTGCTCAGGAACAACTACGTCATTGACATGGAACGATTGTGTATCCGCATTGGACCGATGATGCAGCAATCAGGTTTTAACTCACGATTGTGGGTCCAATTGCTTCAAAGATGGATCATTTAGTTTTATGAACATTAATGATGCAGCGTGGTTAATAAGCAAAGAATAGCGTTATGTGGTAATTATTATTAAGTTCATAGAACTAAAACCCCGTTTATACTCAGTAGAACTACAAGGAATTAATTTTAAGCAGCCTGATAGAGGTTTAAGCAATTCTGGAATACCTCTCACTACACAGTCAACGTAGTCCAGACATCCAGTAAAAACTTTTGTTTTCAGTTCTATTCTGAAACGGGTACAATGGTTGTTTATGGTATCTTCGCCATTATATGTAACTTTCATATTATTTAGCCACAAGTTAGAGTTGAGTGTTTTAAAATCCTTCAGAAGTTTGGAATACTTCTCTTGACAAACGTCACTAAGGGCCAGTTTCATAGTCAAATTTAGTACGCCTCAAGTGCGGCGCTACACTAAGTACATGACGACACCTACCTAAACTCTAATGAAATGGGCCGTTCTCACATAGGAAACTGGCCCATTCCATTCTGGTTTAGGTAGGTGTCGTCATGTACTTAGTGTAGCGCCGCACTTGAGGCGTACTAAATTTGACTATGAAACTGGCCCTTTAAATTTCATTCCACGGCTTGAAATAGTTGTGTAACATTTAATTCTTAAATGGTTCATAATGCTGCTAAAGAAATTCAACCGACTTAATGATTGGTGTCACGGCTTCTCAGTAATTTCCGCGCCATGGAGTTTCCCACTATCAGCTGCTTTTAAACTTTCTCTTACCTGCTTTTTCCCCTGGTCTGGATTTTATTGATTCAATAATTCGTATTGTACGACGTGCACGCTTATCAGCCCTCGTCAAAGTACATTATTTCCCTTGGAATTCTTATGATAAATTTAAAACTATTGAACCACTATATTTAACTTCTTTGAGTTTGTTTTTTTCTGTTCACTGGTGGTGCGTTTACTGCACTTGTAATTTTTCTTGGCCCTGCGTTTATTTATACCTTTCATTCTAATAAACGTACGGGTTCTTACGAAACACAAAACTAAAAATTGGTCGATTTCAGGATAGTTACTTTCTATTCTGTCTTTCAATTTTGTGAAAACCCCGGAAAACTGGTTAACAAAGCCTCCATGAAAGTGATTAAATTATTTCCCATGTTTATAACACTGTTGACAAACTCGCCCGTGGGTTTCATTAACGATCCCCTTGATCTTGTTTGCAACCAGTTTATTCCTGAAGGATGAATATCTCTGGTTAGGGTTCTGTACATGCTAGCTTTTTCTGAATACTTATTCTTCACGCTGTAGGTGATGTAGCCTGCGATCATTTCCAGTATAGCTCATTCCTCTCTTCAATAGTTTTATGAGTCGAGTCATCTTGAAAATGTTTAAGGAGGCCATTGATGGCATGTGTAAACTCAACATCATATTCATTGTCAGATTGTTCGATTAGGGTGGACGTTAAAGTTTCATTTCATCACAATTTTAAACAAAATATCAAGTAAATAAAGTGTAATGTTTGTATAAGAGGAGGATGCTAAAAATCTGTCTACTCTTTAACTTTAAGTCCAGTGACGTCATTTAAAAAAATAGTCCATAAAATTGATGATAGAATAATGATGATAGAATAAAAATGAACTAGCTCAGTTTTAACATGAATGCGATATTTTGGGTTCAAAACCAACATTAACAGTTAACAGCAAAATTGTTATCGCGGGGTAAAGAAAAAAAAAATGTATAAAATTGAACACGAGACAATCTCAGAACCCCTGGGTCATGTTGGAAATAAATAATACCTTAATTATTGTCCCTAGTCAGCAATGGACTTACCTTGTGAGAACAATACTAGTCTCCAATGTCGATATTCCTGGGAACTGATTAGAGGTGAGACATAACTAACAAGGTGGTTACTCTTTGGAAGATAACAATACAAAATACAAAAGATGATAGTTAATAATGGCCCTAAAATATAAATGTACAACATGATGAAGGTGAATTGGATTATATATATATATATATGTGTGTGTGTGTGTGTAATTTTGGTAAGATTTAAACTTCAAATAACCCTGCCTTATAGACGTTTATTTAAATACAAATTTAAAATTACCTTATATACAATATGATCATTGTCTGTATTATTCATAGTGAACGCATTGTTTTTGTTTGGTTCAGATATAAGTTATAACAAAAGAAAATAATATAAATATGTTTAGAGTTAGATTTAAGCGGACTTATTAAACAATCAAATATTTAATAAAACAATTTGAAATCCTTTAAATATATATATTATATAGTCTATTACCTGAATGAGTTTAGTTGGTGAAGACTACAACAATTCATATTAAATAAGGTTATTGCATTTCGTCTAAGTCATGACTCTAACAAAAGTTTCATTTCCAGAGTCAATTGTTAAACCAGAATATTACGTTTAGAATAAAAATGCCAATGTTGGTGAGTTAAGTTAAAATTAATGTTAATCTTTGAATTTGGAACAGTAAATGTTTAAAGGTGAATAAAGTCTAATCGAAATTGTAGTAGAAAACAAAGGCTGAACCACAATTATTAAAATTTGTGTTGATATCACCTCATGTTAATGGCGTCTTGTATGTAGTCTTCGGCGTTGAAGATGTTAGTGGATCAGACAAGCTCACTTACAAGTCATAGTCGTTATCTGGAAGTTATTAAAGCTGTCCCAAGTCGTTATATCATATTCTTAAACTGTCATTTGGAACACCTTTTTGTTGTGTAATTAGCACCAATAAAACTCATCATTATTACTTTAGTTTATTACAATGAATGTATGCAAGTCTGTGTCGTTTGGGATCCAAGATGCAAGGCTCGGCTTCTTCTCACATCTCCCGCCTCTCATAGTTTCTCGTCGAGAACAATCAGTTTAAAACGAATATAATGAGATTTAATTAAAAGTAGTATGGCATCTGGCCGTATGGCGTGCTAGTTGCGTCAAAATAAATAAACACTTAAGAATAAATTAAAACTTAACAAAATATTAATCGAAAGAATTAAAATCCTTACACTATTATGTAACAAGGTCTGAGGAAACGGGTCTTGTGTTGCCTCAGACAGAATGTTTGCGCTCAGTGTTTGAACTCCTTTTTCAAATAGACAGTTTTCACTGTTACTCACTTCATCAGCATTGCGGTTCAATATTAGAGACTTAATTCTATAAGATACAGTGGTGGGCAGAGGATGGTCATAAAATTGCCCTAGTTTTCAAATTTGAGGAAATAACCCATTATAAACCCCTTTTGAAAAGGTAGAAGTTCGTTTGATTTTTTTTTTCTTTCTTTATAATTAATCTCATTGTGAAGATTAATTGATATAGTTTGTTTAGTGCATCATCCTGCTCATTTATAAAGTTGCCACAAGCACTTTTCAAACTGTACGTTCCACCCACTGGGATTCGAGACTTTGGTACGTCAAATCCATTGTTTACCATCTTTAGAGTTTCTCCTGCATGATTGAATTCGGGGAAGTTATAGCATTTGTTTTTCCAACAAACAGTGAAAACAGTTCTTCAGGCTTTCCTTACTTTCTGCCTCTCTGTCCCAGCTACAAGAATATGCTTCATATATAATTTATGGGTATATTGTAATTCTTCTCCGTCACTTTGTATTTCAATTAATTTTTATAGATGCTTCTTTTGTAACGCATTCTCCACATTGAAGTTTATATCCCTCATCGAGCAGGTGATCCCGTAATAGCTTCAGAGCATGTGGTAAATCACAAAAAAGCAAAATATTTTGATCTTCCCTTGATGGATTTTTTCCTAACGGTTTATCCCACGAGACACTCAAAACAGCAGTGGTTTCTCGTGTATAGGCACTGCGGAACTGCAGCACCTCCTATTTCCACTTGATATTACCATAACATTTAATACGAGTCCTTTTTTCTTTAATTCCTTCTTTATTTTTGTAGTACAATATCTTTGTATGGAACTGTGTGCTTCACAGTGCCAGTGACGTGGTGTTTGACTGTTGTGCGCATGCGCACATAGGAGGGGATGGGGAGGAAGACGGGACTGATAGTGAAAGGAAGTGTTTTTTTTACTCAGCGTGTGTTGTGCTTAAAAACCGTGCACCATATTCTTGAATGTGATAAAGTGTAGAAGAGTGTAGAATTAGATTATTATTCTGCTTCCAGCTATTCTATTTGATTCATTTTTTGGGGGTTCTTTTATTTAACATAAGACTTTAACCTTGGAAATAAGTTTTGTGACTGTAAGTGAACTTCAACAGCTTAAGTTTTCACAGCTATCTATCCATGAGAAAGTTACAGTTAAGTAAAGAGGTTGTTCAACACCTGATATGCTAATATCTCAGCCAGGCAAATATATTCATAATAGCATTGCAAGAAATATATTCATAGCTTTAATTCTGAATGGCACCAACGGAAAAGTTGGCTTTGCGGCTGTCATCCATAGATCAAGGAGAAAATTATTGAACTTTTTGTGCAAATTTAAACAAGAAGAATGGATTTAATTTTTAAATGAATAGATCAAGCTTAAACTGTAACAATTTAAGTTAAATTAAATAAAAAGGTTTTTTTGTTAAGATTTTATCAAGTTCCTGAGTAAATTTTCTTTTTATACATGTTTTTTCCTTTTACACAATTTTAAAACAAAGGCTAAACATTTTCTGGAGCAGCACTAATTTTAGCTACGAGCCACCACTGCAAAACGGTCATCAGTTATCTGTTTGAAATTCCCATGTCGCAGATGAATGCTCTAACTTTAAATCCAATGTTTTCAACAACTTGAATGGTTTCGATTATAAGTTCCTTTGAGACAGCTGTGTCAAATTTATAGTATATAGGTTACACTTAGACATTGTTATGAGGCTCTCTAATTAATTCTTCACTTTGATCAAAGCAAAGATCACTATTAACCTTAATCTCATAGAAGCTAGGGATGACATCTTTCTCAAATTTAGTGAACAGGCTTGATTGTGTTTTTAAAATATCAATACTTAGGCCAATAAATCCTGGAGAAAATCAAAATGGTCTAAGCCACCGTTTTTGCACCGTAAAGTGACAACTTCCTTTTTTGAAGGCTTGTTGCTGACTTGCAGAAAATGCAGCCTCAAATAAATGAGATTTTTTTTTTATTAACTCATATTTTCCTGCATTTAGTTGTTCTTGAAGGTTGTTTTAACTTGTTTTCGTCTTTCATTGTCTCTAATCCTGCAGAAAGCTCAGCAACACTAGAACTTCATTCCTATGTTTGTTCACGGCCTATTTCTTCATTTACAGAGGGATTCATTTCGTACGCAGATTGTATCATTGTTTGATGATGATTTTAAAAGTTGTTCTACTTCTTTGTGAGCGTGTTGTTTTTCTACTCATATTTTACGGTCATTACAAGCAGACCTAGTCGGATTTACAACAGTGCCACATATTGGTAAATTTAAACGAGGATCTGAATAAGGCTTTAACACATGTTGTATAGGAAGATTCAGTAACTTACTCTTTAAATCCCTTATATAGTCCAATACATCCAAATGTACTGAACACACGCGAGCGATATCAACGGCAAATGAATCGGCTCGCTTGTAAGCATTTATCTACTTGGTTTGATTGTTTTTAGGAAATCGGTGAAAATGAATTCCTATGTCCTTTAGGTGTATATCGTTATTAGTACAACTGGCAATCGCGCAGTACACCATTGTTACAGACTCACATATGATAAACTACACTGTTATTACACAAGCTAACAAACTCGGTGACTGACGCGTAGCTCTCAGCCAAAGTTAGTTTAGTGTCCACTTGACGTCAGGGGTGGGGCTTGCCACTGCACATACGACTAGTGATCCCTATCTTATAGTCTAATAATAGTGATTACGACCAATGAGCTGAGAATGTGTGTGCCAATTTCAAAACAGCATCACTTCTTATGTTTGGTCTAAACGAGTACAACTTCGTAGTCAATAGATTTTAAGTTTTTGTAAATTAAAATGTACAGCAATTACTAGCCAGAAATACAAGGCTGTAAGTAGGTACTTAAAAACCGTTTAGTTGTGGATAAAAGAAAGCTCGTACTATTATGATCTAGGCCTATTTAATATTACATACGTACTTAATGTTTTCTTAAGATTATTTTTAGGAAGATGTGTTTAGCTTGACATGTGTAAATATTAGGATTAGTAAAAAAACTGCACAAATCTAAGTAAGAATAAAATTAAAAAGCATATTTTCCATCGATTTGCAGTACATGTAGTAGATTTACATAAATTCACCTACCAGGTGTTAGATATACTCCATCGCAACCACCATTTTCGTTTAAGAATAACATCTCCAAATCGTTTTCGCGTTCCACCTTGGTCAGAACCACTTGGTCACAAACACCTCGATACCAAGACGTAGCCAAGTCAATTGCGAAAACTCACCTATTCCCAAACATGTTGATTTTTAGTGGCAGTTTGAGTTGGGTCGTTGGATGCATCCTTAAAGTAAACGATTAATGCTTGGAAAGAGTTTAAAACGGATTTAACTGTTCGAAAACTGCTAGACAGCCACTTAACATCTAGTATTTGCCCAATTTTATTTAACCGAACTCCAAGTGTTGATGTGACGGTCATCAATTATCTTGTGTTCTTAGGAGACTGATTAAATAACGTATACGTCCATAAATGCTTTGAAATGATTGATTGATTTGCTATAATTAATGGTGTAATTTACTGCTAGTTATAGTCAGTGATCAAAACCGTGCGAAATTAAAGTACCAGGAAATCTCTCACAAAGCATCGTTGCCACTCCTGACTTCCCCTCTGACGTCACATTAGCACTAACACATGCAAAACAAATAAAATGTGTTTTCAAATACTCTTCTGTAAGGCCATGTGACTGGCGACACAATCAAAGATAATAGGTTATGTTTTGTGCTCTCTTATCTTGAAGTTCAATCAAATCGAGAAAAAATAGTATGTATTTATATATTTATTGCCGTTCTTATGTAAATAATTAATTAGTTTAGAAAGTTTATTTTAGCTTGTGGATTCGTCAATTTATAAGTGATATTTTCCTCTCTTCAGTTACTATTTTAGCTAGAAATCTCTTTTAAGATGACGATGTTATATGGTAGATAATTTGTGTTGCACTCTGACGGGAATGGAGTGTTATACCAATATCCAGACCGTTCTTTATTGGTAGTTCCAATAAAGGAGTATATTCATTATGTGGCCTTTCACTCATTGCCAAGTAGTAAGATGTGTTGAAGATTTTGACTATTTCAACATGTTGGGAATGCATCTGATTTGTTTTGTTTTTCTAAACGTGTTCTAGAACTTTCGATAATGGTTCAAATGCTTTTCAATTAGCCTGGGAGTTTTTATTAGCACGTTTTTTTTATCAAAGACTTCAATTATTGCTGCTTTTCTTTCGTGCCACTGTAAGTGATTGAACAATGCATCCACTCCAAGCCCTTGTGTCTTGTACACTCCTAAACTATTAACAGAAAAACAGTTAGTAAACTAAGCTTGCCTTTGTCACACTTAAGCCAACTGTGTTTTTTAATGTTCCAATCACTTTAATTCTGCCCAAATGTAGAGTTTGTTGCCTAGATATTAAAAGAGGAGCAATTTAATTAATTAGCACCAGCCTCGAAACGAAATTTTTAACTTTTTAAAGCACCGGTGCGCCACCCTGGACTATAGCACTGCTGTTTCATGATTGGCTGTAGCCTAGTTCCTGTTTTGTGTGTGTGTTTGTTTAAGTGGATACTTCTCGTCAGAAACGACTTTACTCATCCACTGTGTTTTAGGGAACTTTTGTAAGAGGTATGTTTTTTGATAGAAGGTAACTTTTGCCTGGTTAAAATGTACGGCGTAGCTCTCTAGTTTTGTGATTAATTTTATTGGTGGGAAGTCATTGCGACTTAATCTTGCCAAACTTGATTTAATATGACATGTTTTTATTCGTTATAATTTTTAGTTTTATTCCACAGTGTAAATGTAAGTTAAGCTTATTTAAAAATTCCCCTTCTTGAAAATTCGTTGTTGTAACGAGATACCGGTACTGCTAAACGTTGCCTCATTTTTGTGTAGGTCTGGTTTAAAATTAAAGAACAATTTTCCTAAAAATGCATTTGTAAGAGACTGACCTTATTCTTAATATTAAATTTTATTTGAGCTTGTAACTACCAAGTACAGTTTTTATTTATGTCTTAGTATATCTTTATTTTATATAGTTGCCTGGAGGAGTTTCTAATGGCTTTTTTTTTTTTTACTAGAATACACTTACAGATTTCTTGCAAGGCTTGTAGCAAAGGTCTCGACACTAGTTATATTTCCCTTCTATTTGGAAAATCAACTCTTTAACATACATTCAAGAAACTGAAGCTGTATTTAAGTGTACTTTGAAGTGGTGAGGTTAAGTATTTATAATTTTAATTATTAGTACATTTAATCCGGAGGTCATTTCAGCTATTTTACAGATGATTAGGCCCACGCCGCTATTCAATCCTCTTAAAACATTAGTGTTTACTTTCTTCTGACATGAGCAAAAATGGTTATAAATTGTTGTATACACTATGGGTTTCTATTTTCAAACTACTTAAGTTTGTAAAACGTAGATTAGGGCTACAAAGTTAGTGGCAGTATGTTTTCACAAAACAACATCAAGAAACAAATGTGGCAGTTTCACATTTAGTACCATCGTATATCATAACCAATTATGAGTTCTGTCACCCTAATACTCACTGCAGATTTTGATTAAAATTAAACTAAAACAATCATTTAGAATTGAATGGTTAGCTTTAATTGAGTTAAAAATAGTCGAGGAAGCTCAAATCAAATCGGCACACCAGGATATCTCTAGGTGTCCCATTTCACCCCTGCCGATGCATGACCTGGATCTCATCTGGAAACCAACTGAGACGTAGTCACTTGTCTCCGGTATCTCATCCGAGAATATGAGATAAAATAGTACGGATACATGGCTTCGGAATTTATAGTATAGGGAATTTGACTCATTCGAGTCAAAACAGTGAGTTAAATATACGGTTGTAGGTCAAGTGTGTATATAAAATATTGTGTAATTAAATATTTATCTAGATAAGAGTGAATTTCTCGTATTTAAATTTAATGAGTAATTATATTAGGAACTATATTCTGGAGGTATCTCACTGAAATAAGAATATTTGTGAAACAACAAAAAGTTGTGATCAGGGAAATTGGCTTAAACGTATTTAATGCTGCACTTATATTTGGCAATCGCGGTAAAATGTTTATTGAAATTGTACAGTTTATATTAATTATGGTGATTCATTGGGTGGCAAGTTGCTTTAATATTAATAAAATGTGTAATAAAATATTTTCAATCGATCTGTGTTTATGACACTATCCAGTTCTCACAGATGTGATAGTAATACCTGATTAAATAAAAGTTTTACATGTATCATTGTTTGCTCAATCTAACCGATATATGAAGCGTGCACTAATTATTTGAGGATATTGTATGGTTAAGCTACATTATTATTTATGGAAATTCATTCATTATTTGCCTGAAGATAAGATATGGTGAACGTTACTGTAAGCAACACTATGGTAAAAATATACCAAATTTACCCATCGAGGATTTGAGTTAAATCTAAACGTACAGGAAATTAGCAGAAGAATTGACACTGAAGAAACCCCGCCGCTAATAATATTGGGGATGAAATAGCATTCACAAAATATACTTATTTTTAACTTCATTTATTTATAAGTATACCGTGTGATAGATAAGTAATGGACTTTTTTTTAGTGATATTACCGCGTTTAGAATGTTTTCTAATGGCTGCACTCTTTTTATCTTTATAGAGATCTCGCATCTCAAATAATGTCCAAATGGATCTGTACTTGAAGCAGGAGTTTACGTCCTTCACTGGCAGGTGCGTTAGAGAATTGTTATTCTTTAATATTATATTTACGTAGATTTATTTTTATTAGAAATGTAAAACTATCAGTGGCGGCTCGTCACTTTAGAAGCTGGAGGGCGCAGCCTGTTTAATTCATAAATTATTTATAAATAATATATTTAAAAGAAGACACAAATTTCAGAATATATTTTTCTAAATATTTATTTAGTTAAACTCAAAAATTAATTTCACAAACAACATGCAAAGATAAAAAAAATAAGCTCACACCAAAGAACGTGGGTGTGTTGTAGAAACTCTGCAGCTGTGTAATGTGCATAAATATATAGGTATGTATGTTCAATGTCCTCACAAGCTCACAACATTAATATGTAGGATACACAATATTTACTTTATTAACACTTGGGAGAAATGACTTAGAGTGCAATAAACAAATAAATTATTTATATACGAAGTCCATACGCCTCTCCTTTAAGTTAATGATCTTTTCCATAACTCTGTCGTCAAAGTTCTTCATTTGTGTAATAAGTTCCTTGTTGAGGGCTACCATCGCTGGAGCATTAAGTCTGTCATGTGTTGTTGTATTACTTAGGAAAGTATTTATTCTTTTCAGTGTTGAAAAGCAACGTTCAGATTCAGCAGACGTCATTGGGGTCATTATGATAATTTTTAGAAGCCTCGTCACCTCACTGAAAACTGAAATAATGTTATTTTTCTCCATGAAGTTCAATAGTTGTATTGCTCCTTTAATGTCAAAGACCTGTCGTCTGTATAAAAGTCCCAATTCAGACCGGAGTTTTTCTTTTTCTAAGAAAGGGTAGTGTTGTATTACTCGCATGAGTTTTTCTTCCGGAAAGTAAGTAGAAAATTGGGGAAATGATTAATTATAAAACAAAGAAACTACCTCCAAATGACCAGTAAAAGCAAATCTGACTTTTACATTAGTTGTAATGACATAAAACACTTCTTTAGCATCCCCCACTCTGGTACTACATTCAACATTATTTTTCCTTTTTCTTGGTTGTTCAAGGAACTCTTCATTTATTTGCTTCTCTATTTCATTCACTTGCCCCCTTTCTTTCTGCATCTCTTTTTTTTTAATATGTCATTTTGCCACATTACATTGTCCCTGGTTTGTAGTTGTTGGTACAATATATCCACATGAGGTAAAATTTTGTGAAAAAGAGTTAGCCAGAACATGAAATTTGGCTCCTGAAAAGCTCTTCTGTGGCTACTCGCCTCGTTAACAGTAAGTTTGTTTGTGCACTTTTCTTCAAGAATTTGAAGCATTCCTCCAACTTATCTTTATTTTCGTAAACAACGTTAACAGTTCGAATGTTGTAGTTACATCTTGATGTAGCAACTCTGGGTAGTTTGACTTGTACTACTTGCTCAAAATCGTCAGATCGTAGAGATGAGTGCGAAAAAAAATGCGGGAATGGTAGAAAGGTTTGAGAAAAAAAACTCGAACTTTGCTGTTTGCAATGGTTGCTTTTTCCAATATCAAATTTAGCTGATGAGCGTAACAATGTACAAAATAGGCAAATGGGTATGTTTCTCTAATCTTGGCCTGTACACCCCCAACAGAGCCACTCATAACATTAGCACCATCATACGTCTGTGCTATTAATATTCCTTTGGGATGTCTAGAAGAGGTTTGATGTGGTCCATTATGCATTTTTATAAGGTCATCACCCGAGAATTCAAGTGCTTTATGTCCAATTATTCACTTTTGTGTAAAAGAGCATTGAAGTTTGACCTTGTGTATAAAACCAATGTTACAAGATGACAACTCGAGTTTGTATATTCCTAAGTAATTATATAGGAGTCTCAATTTTACTGCAGGTGAATCATATGCATTCTAAATAAACGTAAACACCAAATATCGCAAATTTAACAATTTTGGAGATAGAACACTTGCAATCTCGGGTGACGAGGTGCCTGCACATCTTCCTTCAGGAATAAGAAACCCCCAAAACCTCTCACAAGCCAACCCCTCAAACACATACCTAAAAACTAATACCATCTGACAATGGTTCGTTACATCAGTTGTCTCATCACATTCGATGGCTACAAATTCAGAATCACGTATCTGCTTTTCTATTTCCTTCCTACAGACACTAAGCATGCAGTCCAGTATGTCATGTATTATTTTCGATGTTCCTTTGAATACAGTGGCTGATTCTAAATAGTCTTTCATTGCAGAAACCAGCTCAGCAGTATAATTAATTAAACCTCTGTAGACACCAGGATGTGTAGATGATGCTGATTCATCATGACCTCTGAGAGGTAATTCAAAAAATACCACAGAATTCAACACATGAAATCAACCTTTTTAATGTGTGCCTATTTTTGTCAACGTGAGTATTGTGTTTTTTTTTTTTAACGTTTTCTCTGTATTGTGAGTCTAGACTAGACGATATGTTTACTTTGCCTAGCAAAGAAAGAGCAATGACACTATTCATGTGAGTCACAGATACTTCGTGTTTCTCAATTTTTTCTGTTAAATGTTTTATATAATTGACGCCTTTTACTATCTACAAGCATTCACCACTCTTTCTGGGAGAAAACAAAATACACGGGAAACAGTACAAAGATTTGTCCACATCACAGCCGCAAATCCATCCTTTTTTTTTTGTATGCATCTTTGGACTTGAGCTGTCTTTTAAAAACTCGATTTTTATTTTTTTCACTTTGTTCCATACAAAATTCAGAACATGGCCTACATAATGATTTCAATTCTCTTTTTTTTATCAAGAGTTTATCTTACAATATTCGTTGTCTTAAGCACCCGAATTGAACTATTCATATTAAGCCTAGTTACAAAATATATTAAAACATATAACTCAAATAAACATTATCCTAAAATAACCCTACATAATATTATTATAAAAACACACGCCACACACATCCTCAAGATGCAGGAGCACGCAGGATGACTGACAACAACTATTTCTGGTTCACGCTATACACATTTCACAAGCTTTCAACTTTAGAGCGCGTAAGGAAGTGCGCCTTCAAAAGAAGAATAAGCTTTAACAGGATGGGGACAATGGGTTAAGGGGAGGGAAGGTTTGCTTTCACAATGCATGGCACTGACCGTCGCGCGCTTGACTGCATGCCATTTGAAGACAAGTGGTGAAGGGGTGGGAAGGTTTGGTTTCATAATATCAGGCACTGACCGCCTTGCGCCCGACCGTATGCCATTTTAAAAACATTGTCTATTACTTAAACAAAAAAAAAAAAATTTTCTTGAAACTATTATGGCAAGATAAAATTGTCGTTAGAGTGCGAATAATAACTTTAAAAGGAACTGGGGATTCGTGGGGATGTGGGGCGCGTGCCTCCGCGACGAGCCGCCCCTGAAAACTAGCATATCTTTTATAAAGATTCACTCCATTTACCTTGAAAGGTAGCATTCTTAAAGTCCGTTCACCGTAGGAATTGTTTTTTGAAAGGCCTTTTTCCCTACCATAAATCTTTTATATAGTAGTATATTGGTAGGAGAAAAGACCTTTCAGAGAGTAATTCCTACCGTGAATGGAGTATACTTTGATGGACTACACTATTACCCTATTTTATAAGTTTGCACCATAGTAGAATAATGTAAGGTAAGCCATCTACCTTTCAGGATTAACCAAGGCTATGCTACATGGTTGCCGTAATTTGTCATGCATTAGGTTAAGATTATAAGGTACATTTGTTTGTTTTTTTGTTAAATAATAAATAAATTTACCATCTGAATATCATTACAAATATATTGTTTTTTATTTTGTTGCAGTTTTTTGGTACGTAGTTGAGTTTGTTCGCGGAAATAAAATGTAAACCAACTAAAACCATCACATAAACACATCATAAGAATTTCATTTTATAATTATATGCGGGATGCAGTGGCTTACCATACCATTCGGTGCAGGTGGTGAGATCGAATCCAGGACCTGTAGCTCTAGGGGACTATTTGTGAAGAACTAGATAGAAATTTTATAATATTTATGTAATTTCATATTTCACATTTTTTAGTAGTTAGGTTGGTGCAATCAGACTCCTTCCATTCATTCGTATAGCTCTGGGATTCCCAAGTACATTTCCCACCCTAGTGTATCTGTATACTGTGTAGTGTGCAGCAGCCTTGCGCGAGGCTAAACTTATTCTTGTTATTTGATCCATGTTTTATTTCAGTGAAAGTGTAAATTGTAATAGAGCCTACGTATAAAATAGTATTATTGACACCTAACAGGTATTATTCTCTTGTGCTCGTATTAACAAAGATTTCAAACAATAATTCGCCAAGTCAACCTGTTTGCTGAGTTCCTAAAGATTAGAAGCAGAATAAGTTTTTTTTTCAGTAGTGTAGCTTACTATTGTAAATTAATACTATACTTTACTACTCTTAGTAGCTTTAGCTCTCATGGATCAGCTAATGTGCACTCATATGAAAGAGGCCTTTTGAAACAATATTTTATAATATATTATAAGTTGCAAGATAATTATTTTAAAATGTATGCCATTCATAGTTTTTTTTTATAGAACCCAGTTGGTCAGGAAACATAAAACTAGAATCCCTTTAACTCCTTAGAGATTGTCTTTAGTTTCATCTCAATTGGGTCATTTACTAATAAAATAACTTCAAACAAGTGATGACTATCATAATAATATCAATTTCTAATGCTGTTAAATGTAGCAATGGCTAAGTGCATAAAATTGTGATTACATTTCAACTGTTAATGACCATAACTTCAAAGGCTAACAATTGAACCTGAATTTAACTCTTTTACTAGAACCTGGCTTCAACCTGTCTACATGACATTTCTCTTATGTTGGGTGGACAGCTAGTTTAATTATTTATTTTAATATTTTTATTTCAATACGTATGGTTATTTTTCACTCAATCTAAATAAATTTTTTAAGGTAATAAGGCTTTAAATTTCTTTCCAGTTATAGACAGTGGAGGGATTGCTAGCCACCTTAAACTCCTTATATTAAAAAATGGTAACCAATTTTAAATTGCGCCAAACATAGAACCTAGATTGTGCTGATATTCTGTAATTGGTTCAAAACTTGTCACATGAGAGTGTTTCTTCTCTGTTCTTGCTTTCTGTGGATGTATTAATCCAATAACTCTGAGCTAGAGTTGATCAGAGCTGTGGTGTGCAAAGTTAAAAATCTGTGCTCATGGGGCAATTTAATTTTATGTGAAACCTTATAGTTGTTAATCAAGTAACTTGAAGGAGTATCTACTCTAGTTTCAAGGAGCGAGGAGCCAGGAACGCCCTCCTATGCCTGACCCCAGAACAAAGGAAAGCAGGAGTTGTTGCAGCCTCAGCAGGCAACCATGCCCAGGGACTCAGTTACCATGGCCAATCACTTGGCATACCTGTTAAGGTTGTTATGCCTGTCATAGCACCACTCATGAAGATACAAAAGTGCAAGGATTTCGGCGCAGATGTGGTGGTAGAAGGGAATGATATGTTCGGAGCTACCCAAGTCGCTCTAGATGATTCGAGATCTTCTGGTCGTGTCTTTATTAATGCGTGAGTGGCTAGATTTGATTTTGGTTGAAATGTTAGTTTAGACATGCGCTTTCTACACTATAGTGCAATGGAGTTATTATTTACTCTTCTATATTTTTAGGCATGTCAAGCTTGCAGGCCGCAAGCCTCCATGATTTTATGTGGCCTGCGGACCTTTTGATCAACTAATATACAGTATGGTCTTAGTCTTCTTTATATAAAATTACAGAAATACACAATTTGAGGTTATGATATTTTGAAACAGGACATTATTTAGGTTATTTTAGTAAATGCATCAAATTAAATTTATTTACTCACCATAAATTAATTTCAAAAAGTGTAAAATTGGCATTCTAATGCCCCATCCACCAACTCCATGTCTCTAATTCCTTAGTCTATACTTAATCATATGTCCATGCCAACCAATGAGGTAGTCAAAGACTTCGTCCAATAAAATACTCCAAAAATCTTCTTTAGTAAGGAGCATCCACCAAGCAGTCAGCTGATCAAAAAATTAATCCAAAGCAACTTTTTGAAGAAAAAAAATCAGCATATAGTTTAAATGTAAGATAAGAACAATCACAACATATGTTTATAACATGATTTGAATTATCAAACTTATAATTAGCAACAGATCCTTTCGCTGCCATTGGAGCATTTATTTCTATGCACATGCATATATTTAACTGTGATTGGTAGTTCGTATAAACTAGTCCTTAGAAAGTTAAAGTTGGCCAACTTTGACAGAGTATGGACCAGGATAAGGGTACAGATCGGGACCAGACAGAGCAATCTGATACTATGGAGTTGATTTCTTATGGACGACACACTACAGACTTACGGAGTCTGTAGATGGGGCTCTATGCAATGTTTGGTAGCACATAAATGTGTTAACAAGTGCTTTTTTATTATCAAAAAGAACACACACACACACACCTGAAAGATTGCAGCTTACAGACAAGCATTTGCCATCAATTATGAAAGGGAATTAAACATTAGATTAAAAATAGAGGGTAACTGGTAACTCAATTTTATACGATTTCTATTAATTTTATTTTTGTAATAAGAGAGTTTAATTTTATATTTGTTTCCTTTTGATGGTGTTTTTTTATGTATCCCCCTTAGTATCAATTACTTTTATTGTGGAACTTGTGGTGGATTTACGATTCTGCCGCCCATAGGCAATACATAATTTGCCACCCACTTATCTTACCTTAATTTCTAAAAACTTTTTGAATATATGAGAAGGGTCCAAAACAGTATCATTATAAAAAATATATATGTAAAACTGATATGTTAAAATACTTCCATATTATAATCAAAGTAGGCCTTTACAAATAAGAATCACCATTAGCACGGATAGCGGATGGGAAAATCACAACAATAAATCAATTGTCTAAAACCACCCTCAGTTCACTGAGCCAAGATTTGAACCTTTGCCTCCTCATCAACAACTATCAAGAGCTATCTGCTAATCAAGCGCTCCCTCGCTAGTTTGGCCACGCAGTCGCTCACACGCTTGTAAGTCTGTTCAAACCCTTACACAGTGTTTTAAATTTTGGAAATATTCCTTTTCATTCAAAGAGACATAAAAAACACACAAAAAACAAAGAAGGATATTGTGTGGAGTCCCATATCCTTTTTTTGTGTTTTTTTATGTCTTAGTATGTGTCTCTTTATTTGAAAAAAGGAACATTTTAGAAAATTAATACAATGTGTCACTGTGGACGTGTGAAAAGTGTAAGAAGAAATGAAGAAAGAAGTGTGACAACTCTCTAATAGGTCTAATATAACTATTCTTTTAGGTTGTGTTCCTTCACTATAACTTACTTTACATTATTGTACAGTGTTTCTTCATTATCTCATTATTAATAAGTAAATATAAATTCAACATGAAACTGAGTTGATGAACGAATTGAAGGTTTTGGGGCAATACTGTGTGTGCTATGCTACAAATTTAACAAATATGAGATAGTAGTTGTCCCATATGCCTACTAGGTGACTCTAAGCATTCAACTATTTAGTTAAATGAATTACTCACGAATAACAGTTCTATGTTCAAAGTATTATTTTTTTATACAAGTAGGTATTTCAGGTATAACGTGCTATGCCACAGTTTTGTCAACATGGCGGAAAAGGTTGATGAGCAAGTTACAATGTGTGTTAAAAGAAAATTGAGTTTTGAATCATTAATGAATCTGAAGATGAATTGTTTGAAGACAGTGGAGAGGAAATATATCTCATCTGCAACTAATGAATCATCAGATAGTGAGACAAACCCTGATTTAAGTGTTAGCACATTCTAATTATTTAGTGGCATAACATGATTTCAATGAACTGTTATATAAGTATATTTTCACATGTGCTATGTTATATGCAATAAAAATATCAAGAAATTAATGTTGAACTTTTTAGCAGTCCATCATAGTTAATGGTGTGTGTGTTTTTGTGTTGTTTGTGTTTGTTATATATCCATTAAGTTCTGATAAATACAGAAGAATTTTCTATTCTGACCTCAACATTGGCTTCAAGTCAGACATGTAAAGAGTATGTGATATGTTTGAAAGAAAATCTGAAACGAACAAGAGATTACAAAACTGAAAAACAAACGCTAAGCACATTTATTAAAAGCAGATGAACAAAAAAAATATATATACAATTAATTAAACTTCATGAAGCACACAAGGTTGACTCACATGTCTTAGCAATGGATTTACAACAGGTACTTCCAACTCCTATGCTGTCTTCTGGTCCTACTTTTTACAAACATAAAATATGGACTTTTAATTTTCGTTTTCATGACTGTATAATCACTTGACGGAGGATTTATGTTTGTTTGGAAGTAAATGCTTGCAAATAGAGGGCAGCAAATAAGTTAGGAGTTGTATTCTCAAGTACTTATCATGCTGAAACATTGCCTCAAAAAAATTTATTGTGTTTTCGGACAACTGTCCACGGCAGAATAAAAACTGAGCCATTGTTAGCTTATGGCATCATTTAGTCTTTACAAAATAGTTTGAATCAATTGAGCATATTTTTATAACACCTGATCACACCCATTTTCCTTGTGACAGACAGGGATTTTGCTCACCTCGAAAAGTATAAGAGAATACTGTCAAAACATTTATAGCATGGGAGAATGGTGTGACCTGATTGCAAAAAGTAATAAGAAAAGGCTATTCATGGTGACAAAATATAAACAAGAAGACATACTTTCAGTCAAAGATTATTTTACAGAGATAACGAAAAAATTGTGACGATGGTATGGCATTAGACTTCTCCAATGTTACCTCGTTTAGGTCTACATCTGAAACACCTTTTAAAATGTTTTTGAAGCACTCGGTACATGGCGAATTTATTTGTGACTGAAAAAACGAGTAAGGCCAATACATGTTGAAAATCTGAAGAAGAAATATTCTGAATTCTTTAAATAAGTTCAAAGAAAATTAAAGATGTCCAGGAACTTTTGTGCTTTGTGCCTCCAATTTATCATGATATTTATTTAAATTTGAAATCCACTGAGTCAACCTGTTAATTATGGCAATGAAAGTGATGAAATTATAGATGACATTGATGGTTGAACTAAAGATGAAATCTTTGATGACAATGATGATTGAACTAAAGATGAAATCTTTGACGACAGTGATTGTAGCCTGACATTGATGGCTGAACTAAAGATGAAATCCTTGATAACAGTGATCGATGAATTATATCCTACTAAATAACTTTTGCTGTTGTATATATCCTGATTTTGATTGGAAGAACAGTAAAGAAAATGCAAACATATTTCTTGGTGGTCAACATTAAAAAAACATTTTACTATAGTAATATTGTTATTTATAGATATTGATAATATCTCTATAAGAAGAAACAACTGCAAATAAAATCATATAATGCATGAATATATTAAAATAGTTTTAGTAACTTTAGTAATTAACTTTTACTGTTCTTCCTGCCAAAATCATACTATACAGTCAAATTTATATCTACTAATTATTTTCATTGATGATTTAAATATTATAAAAAGTATCATTTTTATGGCTTTGTCATAATGACACCAATGTATGTGATTTTAATATTGGCATAGCATATTACTCTTATGTTTTTATGTTTCAACATTAACATGCTAATCCACATAAAATATAACAGTAATTATTAATAACAATGTGTGTTCCTATACTTCCTTACATATGGCAATACAATTTATTTGTATTGCTGTCTTAGAGTTCAAAGTTTGTATCAAATTAAGGAAAAGAAGAAATACTAGTACTAATGAATTATAGTATTTTTTTTAAAATCCTTAACTATCAATATGTAACAGAACATATTATTGCCCCAAGCCCTTCAATTATAGAACATGTAACAGTCCAAAATATTCAAAAACAAATTCAATTGTAAACAATACACAGCAGGTATCCAAAGGAATAATATACTTCATTCACAGTAGGATTTTACCTCTGAAAGGTCTTTTTTCTTACCAATATCCTACTATATAATAAAGTTCTGGTAGGGAAAAAAGTCCTTTCACAGGTAAACTCCTACCGTGAACGAACTTTACATACATGCTGTATATATACTTATGTATATCTTATGCCAAATATATCTAATAATGCTGAGGTAGGAGTGTTAAGTAGATTATTCTCCTTAATTGTTGGTTCAAACTCAGCTCATTTTGATGAAGAGTTCAGCAACTATGCTTTAACACAATTTTTTTTACCATGTAACATCCTTTCAGAAAACATTAATTCTCAGTGACAATAAGCTAACAATGAAAGCTGTGGTGACCATTTCTCTAATGAGTAGGACAATAGTTGATATCCAGAATACCATAAAATAAACTTACAGACCTACATTAGAATATATAATATCTCCAGTAGATTCCATTGTGCTATGTTGGATAAAGAGTAACGAGAAAGCAGAAATCCCAGCAAAAAAACTAAAATAATTTGACAGACTAGCCTCAAAGAAATATAACTCCCCACGACAAAACGTATCATTAAGAAAGCCATACAAGCAAGAGAAAAAAAAACCATACACGACAGTACAAATGGTAGTCCATTACCATCAACGACAATAATGTAATACAAAATTATAAATAAATGCCAATGGTGTTTAATGTATTTTGTTGCAGCTTTGACAATGTTAGAGTAATGGCGGGACAAGGAACCATTGGTCTTGAGATCTTGGATCAACTTCCTAATGTGGATGCTGTTGTTATTCCTATCGGAGGGGGCGGGTTGATTGCAGGCATATCTACTGCCATCAAGGCTCGCAAACCAGACACGTTAATTATTGTGAGTGCTTTGAAAATACTTTCTTATAGATACAGTCCTTTCTGAAATTATGATTTCTGTAAAATAAATAATTATTGGAGGTTTCGACTACCATTTTGTAATTTAAAATAATCCTTAATGTGAAATACATTTAAGGAAGTTTCACAGTGATTTTTCATATACTTAAAGGAACTGAAATTCAAAAAATGGTAGTTGTGGGAAAGTTTTGTTTTTTTCAAATAAAAACTGTTCTTGAAATTGGATTTTACTGATATAAACAAGTGAATAAAAATAGTGTTTATTAAATGTCTGCATGATATATATTTTAATCAGATAAAAATGTATTAACTAAAGTAAAGGGTGTAGAAAGCTAATTTTTCTAGGGAAGTTTCCATTATAAAATGTTACTATACCTTAAGCCAATCAAAGTTTTATACATATGTATGGAAAGAGGTGGAGTGATTTTCCAGCACTGGTTTTAAGCGTAGAGCAGTACTACAGCTGATTGATTATAAGCATAAAATATTTTTTTCTTCTAGAAATTATACTTGGTTTTATTTTTATGGATGCATGAAATTTGTCTTTTTAATTTCAATTTATAGTAATGAAGTTTAATTAAATTAATGTATATTTACAATATATAGAAGTCCCTTCTCCCTTTAAACTATAATGAAAGGCAGACACAAGCAAGTGAACCCGAAACCCTCCTTCCCTCCCTAACACCACTGATAAAAAGCTCCGGAACTGATACATTTGGGACTACACCCCTGTATAAGGACCATCCCTTTAGGGGCTCCATCACATTCTTTTGTAGGGGGGTATGGCCACCCCTACCCCATTTATATGCCCTTGATTAAAGTTAATAATAAGGAAGAAAGGGACAAGATGTTTGAACAACCTTAACCTCCCCCATAATTATGGCCTAAATCTAAACTAACATTATTATTAATATTATTATGGACTTCATAATCTAGTGTTTGACTGTTCATAATATGTAGCATAGTCTTATGATTTCATCAATGAAATGTAGGAAATGCTAGTTTTTAAAATACTCAAATAGCGAAAGAAAGAAAAAATGTTTTTCTATGTGCAGCAAATACCTTTAAGGGAAGAAACAAAAGTCCTTTTGGCTTAGGAGTTTTGTTTGATTATCTGATTCCTAAGACAAAGTCAAGGGTTAAAATTGTTAAAACAAAATTTAGATCTGAACTCAAGATTTAACCAAATACAATGTAATATCTTTCAGGTTAACAGTTCACATTATGCTATTTTAAATATTTTAAATTCATAAATCTATCTAAATATAATATCAACATGAAACTTTTATATTTGTTTCAGGGAGTAGAATCTGAAATGTGCCCTAGTTTCAATGAAGCTCAGATTAAGGGCAAGCCTGTGCTTGTGCCTACCAGTCGGAGTTTGGCTGACGGTTTAGCAGTTCCTCAAGTTGGTATTCATTCCTTCTCCAATGCTACCAACAAAATTGACAGAATGGTTTGCATTTTTTTAATACCAATATTGTTTTAGGCTTATACTTTAATTTTCATACGAATGTCATGTATACTATTTATAATAGCATCAGTTCAGGTTTTTTTATTTTTAAATAATATTTTAAGCCTTTCATATCCCCTACGTACACGTTTCTAAGCTGTATAAAACCCCTTTTAAAAATGTGACATAATTCATGTCAATTATTTACCATGTTTGTCCTATTGCAGTCCCTACTCAGCCACTTGTGCAAAATAATTTAGTTATGTTAGTGCTTTAAATTTTGAAATAAAAAACCCTTAAGAATCTTTTAAAAATAGAAAACCCTCAAGAATCTTTAAAAAAAAATTCATGTATGGTGAATATAATAGGTTTTCTCACACTATATAATAAACATCAAACTAAAATATATTTTACAACATAAATTGTACAGCAATAACATGCACTAGGTACAATGACTCTAGCCTACACTATAAGGTTATTTAACTTTTTAATCCAAAAAGCTAAATGAAATTGGTGTTCAAAGAGATCAATGAAACTGTCCAAATTAAGAAAACTACTGGTATTGAGAAATTGAAAAATGTTGAGAAACAGTGGAATAGAATACATTCTATTCAAATTAAGAGATAGAATATAATTTGTTATGTTTTATTGAAAAGAATATGTGTGAGCTCTTTTATACTTTATCTTTAATGCATCTTTAAATAACTTATTTTATTTTATTTTATGTACCTGTGCAGGTTATTGTGAAAGAAGATAGTATAGCGTTAGCCATTCTGGCATTGGTGGAGAAAGAGAAAAGTGTGGTAGAAGGTGCAGGCGCAGTTTCCATGGCTGCCATTCTCTCCGGTCAATTAGATTTACTCAAGGGAAAACGGTAACAAATGTCTATCAATATTTATTATTTTTATCATAGATGTATTGACCACATTTAAAAGGTCATACCATAAAATTGAATATATAATAAGATATTTTCTTTTTAAATTCAAAGTATGTTCACTTTCATTAATAACTAATTATAAATTTTGCTATCAAACCATAGACATAGTTTCCATGGATGCCAATTTATCTTCGAAATTGAATATATTCAAAGAAGATGATAGTAAAAGTATAAATTGGTAAAGTGTGTTGTGTATGTATTGATATTTATTTTTCTTGCATGTGTAGTAGATAAAATTTGCAAGCTACTCATGGAAGAGCTAAAATCTCAACTCAGTTAAAACCTATAGAATGATTCATAAAAAGTTACATTTAGGAATTAAAAAAATCTTAATGGGTCCACTAAACACTATAATAAAACAGTTATTTACCAGAAAAAGGGATGTAAATTTGCAGTATTACAATTGGTTTGCCACAATCATCCAAAATGAGCCATTGGTAATTTATTTGTCATGCAGTGTTAAAGGATATTAAATATCCCCAATTATTTCTATCATAGTCTAATAATCATCTTAGTTTTTAACAAGAGATTCTCACCCATTTCGGCGGTTGCATGGTCTAATGCACTATTTTTGTGTTAGGCTAGATTCTGAAGACGGGGAGATTGGGGTTTCCTAAATGGTTTCCTAGTCTCCTTCCACGCAAATGTGGGCCCTCTAAGTTAAACCTTCCTTATACCTAACATATTAGTGTAATTAGTAGCTAGGTGTATAACCCTAATGGGTAGTAAGACACTGTGTTAAAAAAAAAGTTCACTTTTAAAGTAATGTTCACATAATAAAATACATGTGATTGTATTAACGTTGAACATGGACAAAATTTAAGTGGTTACTGTTTCAAGTATGCAGATAATATATTATATATTGTCCTAATGCATACATTAATTCATATGATCAACAAACCAATATCTATTTTGTTTTTTTCGCCAACTATTAGTTTCTCGCTTTGCAAAACATTACCAGAAACTTACAGCATGTGTGATATTTTTTGGCTAATTTTAGATGCATGTAAAATTGTATTCTGGTTTTGGTGAAATTGAAGTATATGTACATACATATTGTGATGCCATCAAGTTCACAAGAGTCAAGACTCAAGTATAAAAAAATAGGTTACCTTTGTGTCTGAAGCGATGGGTGTTAAGAATGAAATTGTTAAAATGACTCTAGCACTGAGTCTTACTATCCATTCAGGTTATATTCTAATATGTCTTAAGTAAAAAGCTACTCCAAAACAATAGTAAAAGATTTTTAAAATTGACGAAAGTTTTTATTGATGATAATGGTCAATATTACTAGCCATGGATTTGAAGGATATACAATAAACTGCAGTCATTACTCCGAAGGCAATTATTTTTGGAAGACTCATTTCCAAGAATCAGAAAATTAAAAGCTAACTTGAATGTTTAACGATGATAAAACTACTTGGTGTAGCCTTCAGAAAACCTAGCAAGTAAGAGTAAGGAAACAACTATACCAAGGGTTCCTAAACTAAAATGTATGATATTTAGTCTCACTTTTAAATGTTAGTGAAAAAGTGCAACTGAAATCATAAAATACAGAATGAGATGTTTCGCTATTATGAGAAAACTATACACATGAAATCATGTACAGCAAAAATATGTATATTTTATTCCTTCTTATTCAACTATCATATTATGAAGAAGGTATAGGATAGGTGGATAGAAACATATAAAAGGGACGAATATGTTTCTAACCGCCTTTCCACACCATCTTCCAAATATAATACATTTTCCTCATAAAGAGAAAAGAGGTTTTCCTTATAGAGATTTCTTATTCAGTTATGTAATTTTGTTCTAATTTTGTATTTTTACATTTAAAAGAATACAAGCTAGTAATGTAAATTAAATTTTTTTTTAAATGCTACCAAATCGAATCTGGACTGGCATCGCATGGAAAATTCGACATGTGAACAGCAGTGCAGTCTCAAAAAGTTTTGGGACCCCTGAACTATACAGTTTGGAGAACATTTCAAGTTCTACTCTACCAACCAAGCTATATCTTAAAACTCATTCTCAAACTAATAATTTTATCTTCTAATGTATTAAATATAATAATAAGCCAAACATGTTTCTGCTTGCTTATTTGACTAAAAAAGTGTACACTACATTTGGTGTGAGCAAGTTACCATCTAATAAACACTTTAGTGATCATTGGCATGAGGTGGAGTGTTGCCAGAGCAAACAGAGGTAGTTCAAACTATACCTTGAATTGTTCTCAACACTTGTAGAACATCTATTAGCCAGTCTCAGTGAATATACACCCCATTTAGGGCAGAGCCTATTTGTGATTGGTCATATGTGACCAAGTGGGTGAGAACATATCACAAGTACAGTTTTAACCATCTTTGCTTACCCTGATAACACACCAACGTTAAGGATGCTTCGTATCAGTATAAGCTAGAAATTATACTGGACCAGCTCTGTATTAAATTGAACATTTTTCCTTTAAAACCTTCTAACATTAAATGACCAATCTACCCTCCTTCATACCATCATGTCATCAGCAAACATTTTGGCTTTCATTCTTTACTTTCTAAGCTTCCTTCCCACACTAATCATGACCATTTCCATTTTCATTATGAGGAGTAGTGATTATTGGGCATTCCCCTGCATCACTCCAATTTTTTTTATTAAGTAGCACCCCTTTGTATTAATACAGCTTAAGTTATCTTCATTCAAAATTCCATCTCGCGATCGAGCTATATCCACCGAGCAGCCGCCGCCATTAGCCATGATCATGCTAACATTTGCAGATAGAGTGTGCCATGTGATCAGCACAATGAGCCCACATCACTAATCTCTATTTTCTAAACTGGAGCCTCTACCTATTTATTCAAGTATCTCCTCATTTGTCCTCACGAGGCCGAGTTGACCCCGTTCCGGACCCATTGTTTCATAGAAAAGTTCTGAAAGCGCCAGGGCTTGAACTCGAGACCTCTAGATTTGTAGCCAGGAAATCTGACAACCAGACCACAGAGACAGTCTTATCTTAATACATACTTACAATAAATAGAAAACGAAGTGTACTCCAAATGTTGTGAATATTTCTATTCACAATAGTCGTAGTCATGATGGAAGGCACATGACAAAGTCGTTTACGTCAAGATTTATGATTTTTTTGTGATATGGAAGAAGGTATAAAATACTGGCCAAATGTATTAAATTAGTTTTTTCTAAATGGTTTTTAACTCACTCATTCCTCTAAATTCTACCTTATCCATCCCTACCACATTGGTTTAATTATGTGGACAGTCGTGAAGGGCTTAAAAACAATGAGCATAAGAACCTACAGTAGCCCCATGGCTTCTTTGGTGCTGACTGACAGTTCACAGTTGACTTCTGATAGTCATCATTTGAGTATATACCTAAATCTTGACTGTCAGAAGTGACAGCTGCTAAACACATGTTTTTGCAGATCATATGGTTCGGCGTAGGGATATATAATTTGGTCTGGTAACTTTTCAAAGCTGTCAGCTGTGAGCTGTGAGCTGTCAGTCAGCACCAAAGAATCCATGGGGCTACTCTGTACTTACTATTCACTCTGAATCATTGATACTCCAACTTCTCTCGCACAGCAGTGAAGACAATCCGGGGATTGGACTCATAACACCTATCTCAGAGGCTGGTTAAAATCTGATCCTTAATGTCTAAAATATATTGACTGATGTTTGTGTGTGTGTACAGAGTGGTGCTTGTGATTAGTGGAGGTAACATCGACACGACTGTCCTGAGTCGTGCCTTACACAAGGGGATGGCTATAGACGGTAGACTACTCAAAGTAGGAGTAGTAGTTGATGACCGACCAGGATGTATTGCAGAGCTTTGCCAGGTGTTCTCAGAACTACAGGTCAACATGCGCCACCTCATGCACGAACGGGCATGGGTCAAGGCAGATGTTTTCAGTGTCAAGGTTTGTACAAATGGATAATGAGAGAAAAAAAGATTATTGACTCTCTGACTTTGTTTGCTACCTTGTGGAAGGAACCTGATTGAAGACAGTATTGTTGTTACCTCGATGGATATTTAATTTCAGAATAGTTTGTCTCTTTATGATTTATGGAAACTACCTTACTATTATTTTCTATTTTATACTTTACAAATTGATTTTTATTTTATTTTTAAGCCAACATACCATTTCTAGGAAGAAACTTGTCTACCAAGCCATTCATAGTTTCAAAATGGCTATACACTTATTGAAGATGTCTGGGTTTACATTTAACACATCAGTGTGATATTGGAATAGTTACTTTCACAGAGTGGTAAATAAATGGTTTGATACCATATTGATATCCATACCCTGAAATAAAAGTCACTAATATAGACACAAGCAGCAATGTAAAGTGTGAATTGTGTTGTTTTTTTCATTGTAAATGTAATTTTGTGTTTGTTTCTTTTGTATATTTTTATCCACCTTTCCTGTATCATCTTCCAAATATAATTCAATTACTTCATAAAACGAAAAGAGGTTTTCTTGATTTAGATATATTATATATATTCTCATCCAATGTCTATTTCCTGTGTTTGTCCTTTATTTTATTCCTTTTGACATGTTCCTAACTAAGTGTCTTATCATTCTTTACAATTTTGTTTTTTCTCCCTTTTGTGTATTTTTGGTTTCCTATTTTAGGCCATTGCCTTTTTGTCCAGTGGCAGCAATATAAAGTGTGAACTGTGTTCTTTTCATTTTGAAAGTCATGTTGTGTTTGTTTTATGTTTCTATCCACCTTTACTGTAAATTTTGCCATAAAGACACTTCAGATAGCCTCTAGAGGTGTTTAATATCTAGAATTGTTTTTAACCTTCGGCAGTTATGGTGTTATGTTGCCATAAAAGACACTTCAGATAGCTCCTAGAGGTGTTTAATATCTAGAATTCTTTTTAACCTTCGGCAGTTATGGTGTTATGTTGCCATAAAAGACACTTTAGATAGCTCCTAGAGGTGTTTAATATCTAGAATTGTTTTTAACCTTTGGCAGTTATGGTATTATGTTGCCATAAAAGACACTTTAGATAGCTTCTAGGGGTGTTTAATATTTAGAATTTTTTCTAATCTTCAGCAATTATGGTGTTATGTTGCCATAAAGACACTTCAGATAGCTTCTAGAGGTGTTTAATATCTAGAATTGTTTTTATCCTTTGGCAGTTATGGTGTTATGTTGCCATAAAAGACACTTCAGATAGCTTCTAGATGTGTTTAATATATAGAATTGTTTTTAACCTTCGACAGTTATGGTGTTATGTTGCCCTAAAAGACACTTAAGATAGCTTCTAGAGGTGTTTAATATTTAGAATTTTTCCTATCCTCCAGCAGTTCTGTTAGCATAAAAAACACTTTGGAGAGCTTTTAGAGTTGTTTAAATATATAGATTTTTCCTAGCCTCTGGCAGTTAGGGGGTTATGTTTACCATAAAAAACATTTTAGAAAGCTTTTATAGCTGTTTAATATGTTTAGAATTTGTCATAGCCTTCGGCAGCTAGGGGGCTATGTTGCCATAAAAAAAACACTTCAGATAGCTTCTAAAACTGTTTATTATTCAGTATTTTTTCTAGCTTCCGGAAATTGGGAGACGGGCTCACCCAACCCCCTCCCCACCCTCTCACTATGGCCTTACTAGAGCTGACAAAGCTTATCAACATTTAACACTAATGCTATACAGTAGTGATGAATAGACTTACCAAGTCATGACTTAAGTAGTCAATTATAGCTTTCAACATTAATACTATACTTTTTGTCTCACAACTTATTGAAATCTTGATGAAGGAATATTGTAATATTTTCTTATACTCATAGGTTTAGTACTTGTGACAAACTTGGAAATATTTTTAATATATGTACTGCTTAGAACTTTTTTTATATATAAAAATGTATGTATACAGTAAAACCCCTTTGGTCTGAACCTTGGTGGTCTGAATTTTCAGACAATCCAAAAAAGATTTACAAAAAATTGAAACAAAAATTCTGAGTCAAATGCAATATATTTTATTAATAACAGATTCAAAGTTTATATCACATTATTTACAAGTTTTAGTCAACACAATGTGTTTTCTTTTAACTAAAAATAATTACAGTACTATGAAAACTTAACAGACATGTAGAAAAGTGCAGACATGTAGAAACGTGCAGACACAACCCTATTCTCCCGCCTGATAAAATTTTTCAATGTTCCAAACAAATTTCAGTGCCAATTAATTAAAATTAACAATGTTACATTAGATGTGATTTTAACACAAGTGCTATTAAGAAATGATAAATTATTATTTGGTAGTTTCATAGTACCTTACACATATAGGGCCGATGTTGCATATGTTTATAAAATATTTTCAGGTATCAGTCATTTGTGAATCAAGAAGTCGTGAACACAGCTTAAATCTTATAGCAGCTCTCCAAAACAAGTACGACCATGTGGTGTTAGGTGAATTCCCTGATCCAACTACTTTATAGAAATGTAAGGTATGTTCAAGACAAAACCAACATGGATCAATATTAGTTAATATAAGATATTGTGGAAAAGTTTAACATTGACTAGTTCTACGAGTTAAGAACCAAAAGGAGTTTTAATAAAAAATTTCCCTTATTACTACAAAAGTTGGTATACATACGGTAGTCATTTGTTGTTTAACAATTGCTTGGAAATTTGAACAAACAATTTAACATTTCTTGGATTTGAACTGAAGACATGACAATCTATCTCTGAAAGCTTGATTAGCTGATAAATCAAGCAATATCATGTTTGACTACAAAACCGGGCATTGTGGACCCATCACACCACATATGAGCATTGTGATCTCTTATTCTTACACACAGGAACATTACTAACTTACCACAAATGAAAACATCTTCACTGGACGTTCCCACCTCTGCGGGTCGTCTAGCCCATCTTTCTCCATTCCTGTTGATCTCTCCAAGCTTCTTCCTCCAACATGTATCTCCATTTCACTGCTTTAACCTCCATGTACTTCTGTGCTTGGTTTATCCATCTTCTCCATGGTCTTGGAATAGGTCTTTTGCCCTTCTCCTTACTCTATAGAGCTTTCTTAGTCATTCTGTCTTTCATTCTCATCACATACCCTAGCCACCGCAACCTTTTCCTCTTTAGTGGCTCTTATAATTGTATAACCTTTAGGCTATCCCTATTTTTTTCATTCCCTATCCTTTATCACCTTGAGACATTGTCGACAACTCAGGAACCTCATCTCTGTAGCCTTTACTCTATTTAAATCCATCCATGCCAAGGTTTCAGAGCCGTAGGTCAATATTGGTTATTATGCCAAATGAAAACATATTAAATGTTATTACTGTAAGGAACCAGAGATGCCATCAGGATGCTGAGGATAGTTTTGGATCGAGTTCTGGACATCAAGGAAGAGGTTTACATTGGTTCCATTGACTGGCAAAAGGTATTTGATCGAGTGAAGTGGAAGAAACTTATGGAAATACTCAAGAAGCAAAGCATTTCCTGAAGAAACAGAAGGCCGGTTGTAAACTTGTATCTGTGACAGAAGGTGAAGGTGAGATTGAATGAAGGAAAGACCATCAGTGTAGAGATAGGAATAGGAGTGAGGCAGGGATGCTGTTTGTCACCCAGTCTGTTCAACGTGTATGGAGAATGTCTGGTCAGAGAAACCCTGGAGGTACATGGAAATTTCAGGTTAGGATGACGCGTCACCAACACAATAAAGTACACAGATGATCTAGCATTACTGGTCACAAATAAAGAAGAATTGCAAAAAATGATGGACCAGATGATGGAGATAGAGAGAAGATAAGGCATAAAGATCAACATTGAGAAGTCTAAAGTGATGGTGATTTCAAAAAATGAACAACCATTGAAAATAAAAAGTGTAAGCCAAGAGTTGGAAAACATAGAGCAATTCAAGTATCTGGGAAATCTGCTGACAAAAGGATGCCTAATGCACCAAGGAAATTTTCAAATATTAGATGACTTAAAGGAAAAAATAAAATTCTGAGAGCTCAAGGAGGAGGCATAGGACAGGGTGCATGTGCAAAAAGGAATGGACTTATTATTAATACTAAACAAGCAAATGACACACAAACTAACAAATCAAAACCTTTAAATTAACACAGTAGAGCCTACCGAGTCTTCTTCTCCATGTTACATGCCTTACAGATTTTGTCCCTTTTACATTCTGGTCATAATCTTGTAAAAGCTTATATCATTTTTACTATCTTGTAGAGTTTCAATATCCTATACACACACCATATACTGACGCTGTACCAACATATTTGGACTCGTATACATAGAAGCCACAGAGGGACATTTGAAGCACTTATTAGACAATGCAAACATATTTTTGCAGTCAACAG
Source organism: Timema douglasi (assembly GCA_901482245.1). Taxonomy (NCBI): domain Eukaryota; kingdom Metazoa; phylum Arthropoda; class Insecta; order Phasmatodea; family Timematidae; genus Timema; species Timema douglasi. Next base: position 66,536 of record CABEEJ010001295.1, on the reverse strand, counting down.
TGATAACATTTTACTACTGATATTATTGTTATTTTAGAGGTATTGATGAAATCTATTAAAAGTGACAGTTTCAGATCACATGACAACATATGAATATGTTAAAGTAGATCTATTAACTTTTTAGATACGAATATCCATTTGTAAGAAAATTGAGGTATATATACACATTATAGTTGATCTAACTCACTCTTGGTGAAGGGAGGAGGCTAATATATCAACTCGTGGCTTAAAGAACAAAAAGGGATACATTAAGTTAATAACTGGTGACCTGGCGGTCTAGGTGTAAGGTGTCAGACTTCTATGCTGGCGGCCGGGGTTCAATCCTCGGTCCCGGCAAAGATTTATCTGATTACCAAATCCTTCCTTCACCTCTGACAAGACATCTTGTGAATGTGAGGAATGTCAGGGCTCCACCGTGGTTCGGATTCCACGTTAAACTGTAGGTCCTCCATTTCATCTCACAATCACCCTACCATTACACATTAACGTAAGTGCATATAACCCGAACGGGTAGTAAGACGTGGTGCTAATACTACTAAGTTAATAACTGATAAGCACTTTGCCATTGTGATCAACCTCAAAGTAAATTATTATTAGCACCGTGTCTTAACTACCTGTTCAGGTTATATGCACTTATGTTAATGTGTAATGGTGAGTGATTGTGAGATTAAATGGAGGACCTACAGTTTAACATGGAATCCGAACCACGGTGGAGGCCTGGCATTCCACACATTCACAAGTTGTCCCAAAGTAGAGAAGCTAAACTCATGATCTTGTTACATTATTTATAATCTTTAAGTAATCAAATAAATCACCAGTTTTTGTACGGTACATTTTGCAAGCAAATGTTACTTTGAAAAATTAACTTCTTATTTATTCCTATTACATTTATTGTCGCGTCTATGAATATTATACACCTCAAAAGTGAATGGACATTTTTATTAAAGAGTTAAATGTGTTTTATGATATATATTACATTTCGTTAGGCAGATCTAAACTGTTTTATCAAGTGTAAATCTGGGTGTTTATTGTTTTTGTGGTTTAATTGGGGTGCTGAAGGAGTGTGGTCAATGTGTAAGAAGCATCTTACATTGGTTTGGGCATGTTGAGAGGATGTGTGTGGATCAAGTGAAAAAGCAAATATATGAAGGTAGAGGTTGTGGATCAAAAGGATGTGTAAGCCAAGTAATAGGCTGCTAAATGTGGGGGGAAAAAACATTAAGAGTTTTAGTAATAAAAGAGCATGTATAACTGGGTGTATGGCTGTTGAAGCAAAGGAATTATGCAAGGACAGAGAACTGTGGAGAAAGTTAGTGAGGATTAAGTACAATGTTGTTTTTTGAGCTATATCACAGTTTTTTGCCTACCCTGTAAGGGAATGGCATGATTAGGTATGTGTGTGTGCATGTGTGTAATGTGTATGTATGTATTTATGTATATCCATATGTTTGCACATATGTATGTATACATATTATGTATGATACATAGTAAAAAAGTTACATTTAATATCGTTGCTTGGTGATGCTTGTAAAAATTAGAAATATTATGGTCCAATAATTAACTTATTACTGTAGTGACATTTAATGATGTTACACTATGTTTGAACTAAATCAACCTAGTTATGTTTAGCTTAAACATTAAATAGTATTACAAATTATGAATAAATAAATGTTATATTAGCTATTTCAAGTGGGGTTTTTTTGCCTTTAATAATTAGAGAATTTAAATGTTAACACATTTAATAGGGAAAATAAGAGTGAGTAATAAATTATATTAAGTTGTCACAATAATTAAATGATTGTTAATCAAATAAATTGTTAAATAGATATTTTGACAAAATCCATACATGAAATTGTAACTGATATGTTTGATGAGTTAAAATGAAATAATTCTTATTTATTTGAATCATTTATATTAAGCCAAATTTGATTATAGTGAACTTAATTGTAGTACCAATTTGGTTATATTAAACTTGATTCAATGGTCCCAGCTCACATTTTAATTAAAGTTAAATTTCAATTAAAACAAACTCATAGGTCAAAAGTCATTTTAATTAAAATCATCAATCTTGTATTGTATATTTGGTAGTATAACAGTCCTCCTGAATCGCAGATGGCTGTGATACTATTGGTTGCTTGTATGTAGCTGACGATTCTCACACATTCATCACAGACTCAAACTATGAGTGAATGTCCCTGAGCACGGATAGAATCCTGGATAGCTCATTGGTGCACTAAGCCAATAGTTGCAGGGTTTGATTCTCCTGTCCAGGTTTCATTTTTCAACTAATTTAAATCAAATGAATTGTGGTCTCTACATAAGGACAATGTTGTAGTTACAATAATTTGAAACCTATGTATTGATATTAATTAAAATAGGTTCATTATATGTTTCAAAATATACAATTTCATAAATGTCTTTGTACAAACGCTTAAATGAAGTATTTTTCAGAGATTCGAAAATAGATAGAGAGAGAACAAAGAGGTTAGGCCAACTTATAAAAATAAACAACCGATGAGAATCATACCTTAACCACTACATTTTATTGTGAACACTTTTGAATTTTTACTAGGTGTTAACTGTACACTATAAACTATGCACTATTCATTATTAACTTTATTAGTTATCTGTTATGCATGAATATAAACACAACCTTACAGTTAGCAGGACCAAAAGTTAATCATTGTCAAATTGAGATATTTTCTCCCATAATATGGTACATTAATAGTATTTAATATTTTTGTTGTACTAGTTTTAATCATAAGTCACAATTAGCCATGCTGAAACTAAAAAAAAAATCTTATAAACTAACACTAATTAAATAAATCCCGTCACAATTAAAACACAACCTCCCGAGTAAAGCTGTAGAATTTAAGCTACTTCAGTAACTTCGTGATTCAAAGAATTATAACTTTTAGTATTTTACTATTTTCAATGTGATAAGTCTTATTACCCTAGACCAGGCATTGGTAACTTTTTAAGGCCCCAATCGACTTTTAAATTTATCAAAAGTCCCGCGATTACCCATTGTTTCTCCACTCTATTTTTTTTTCTATACATTCATTAAAATCAACCTTGCTCAAATACTCATGTCCCCCACCTTTATAATAAACAAATACAAAAAACTTATTTATTGAACTTTTCCTCTAACATTACTGATTATGACCAAACACGTTTATTTTGGTCACAGTCAAATATTATTTGAAAGTACTTGTTAAATATTTGTGAATTTAGGAGACTCAAAAATTGACCAGTTGACTGTGATCGACCAATTGCCGATCTATGTTCTATACCAGGCATGTCAAAATTACGGGCCATTGATGATTTTTTGTGACCTATGGACCTTATATTATTATTATTATTATTATTATTAGCACCGCGTCTTACTACCCGTTCGGGTTATACACACTCACGCTAATGTGTAATGGTAGGGTGATTGTGAGATGAAATGGAGGACCTACAGTTTAACGTGGAATCCGAACCACGGTGGAGGCCTGGCATTCCCCACTATGGACCTTATAATGAAACAACATTCAATGCGGCCCGAACTATAATTCTTTGTAGCCAGCAGAGCTTATAACAAACCAATATTCAATTCGGCTTTATTCTTCTTTTTTTTTTAAACACGACTGTCGGTTCGGGTGAGTATAAAGTTTAAAAAAAAGAGATAGTGGATGAGAGAGTGTCAGCAAGCAGTTGAGCAATACATTCTTGACCCTCTTCTGAGAAACCTAGCTGATAACATTAACCTGCAATCTCATTACAGAGACTGAGTTGACACAAAAAATAAAACATTTGTTTTTGTTGGCAGTTTCCTACTTCAGAGCTAAGAGATGCAAAAATATTTAAATCAGTCTAGTTTGTCTGCTGTAGCACCTGGTCGTGGGATTCCTTCTAATTGTATTTGGTGAAATATATACAAATGGTAACTAATAATAATAATAATAATAATAATAATAATAATAATAGCCTTTATTTATCTGGCTTAGCCTTCTCTTCCACTTAACCAGTGTTGAATACAACATCCACTATTATATTTATTAAAATACAATTTAATAAAGAAATATTCAAATAAGTAGAAAAACATTCACACGCTCATTCACACACACTCAAATGAAGCTAAAGTAGTTTCAAGAACTCAGTTTAACTTATTAGACAAGATAAATTGCTTAACCACGCACTTGAAGGGGAGTCTAGATGATAGATGATGAATAGAGTTATCTAGTTTGTTCCAAGCCTTTAATGCCAGGACAGTGGAAGAACGAGCATATGTTTGAGATATATTTATGGGAATAAACATCTGTAGAGTGGATTCTGATCCAGTAGCTCGGCTGTGTTTATCTTCAGAAATAGGAACCGTGAGGAGAGGTATTGAGGCTGAGATAATATTTTGTGAAACAATACTAATAAATGTAGCCTTCGCCTTTGATGTATTCTTAACCAACCCAGTTTATTAAAATACTTAAAAATATGGTCATGCCGTTTGAATGCATTTAAATTGAAATATATATACTATTAGATTTTGTAAAGGATGACATGGTAATAATCCTTCAATTAGTGTGCCCCTCAAAATTTATTTTTCAAAGCCTTTAAAACATAAGATTGAAGAGTAAGTTCATGTGTTTAATAAAAAACTGGAACTGACATATTTTGTTCACCAAATAAATTATATTATTTGTCTCATATGTAAACAATCGATCAGGGGTTGTAAAGAGTATAATATTAATCATCATTATAGTACCCACAAGGCAAATTGTAATTTATTTGTTGGAAAAATGAGATAAGATAAATTGAATGAGTTGAAATTAGGTCTTTAATTATGGCCTGATAAAGTGAGAGATTTTAGTCTCACATGAAACACAGCAGCTGGACACATATATGATATTGGAAATAATTTGAGGAGTTTACAGTTTGAAGCTTTGGCCATAGCTGGGAATGAAAGTACAGATACCAATGATGTTGTGCAACTTGCAGTATTTATCCGAGGTTGTGACTCAAATTTTGTTATTACTGAAAAACTTTTAGAATTAATTCCCATGCAAGGAACCACTACTGGTGGAGACATTTTTTGTGAAGTAGAAAGACTGTGGCAAAAAATTAACTGCCACTGGATAAATTTTTCTGTTTTATGACCAATGGTGCACCATCAATGTTAGATTGTAAAAGTGGTGTATTAGTAAAACTTAATGCCACAGTTGGTCATACAATTCCTAATTTTCAATATATTATATTATATTTGGAAGAAGGTACAGGAAAGGTGGATAGAAACATATAAAAGGGGGACAAACACAATATAGCCTTTACAATGAAAAGAAGAACACAGTTCTCTATCGGAACTCATCAGGGAGGAGTGTGAAACGCACAACGCAACTTCCTAAAAGAGAAAACCAAAAAACACAAAAGAGGAGAAAAAGGAAAATGGTAAAGAATAATAGAACACATAATAATTTTCAATATAGTATTCATCAGGCAGTATTGTGTTGCAAAGTTTTAAAAATGAATTATATTTTAGAAGGAGTTATAGGAATAACCAATTTTATTCGATCTTTTGGTTTGAATCATCGACAATTTGCTCCCCGACTTGGACTGTGATGGTGAAGATTTGCTGTACTACACAGAAATTCTTCAGAAAATCGATCAGTACCATACAATCCCCTGACCTAGGTTTTATTCTATCAGAACTAATCAGGGAGGAGTGTGAAAACACGCAAAACAACTTCCTAAAATAGGAAACCCAAAACACATAAACAGAATAAAAAGGACTATAGTGAGAAAACATTTAGGACAAATCACCCTCGGTACACCTAACCAGGATTTAAACTCGGATCTCCCCGTCATTGGCAGTATAGAGTTATTTACAGGGTGCTGCTTTTATTCCCTTTGAACAAGCTTCTTTATAAGCTTGGGGAATTTGCTGGTAAAAAATTCTAATGACATGGTTTCTTTTATTCTTTTGCATCATAATTTTAAGACACAGCGAATAAAATACATTAGCTGACAAGTTGAACATGTCCAACATTAACGCTTCCGAAAAGCAAATAACTAGCTGCTTCTACCAGCAGTGTCAAAAGAAGTGGCCTGTCAACACTTTTAAGAGCGGCCAGCAAATGGGTCTGCCTTATCGCACATGAGCGAGATGGCCAGCTTGCTAAAAACCTTGTATGTGATGCACATGCAAGTTGAGTTGTTTTGACACCATGAGACTCAAGACTGGCTAAATGCTGGTGACTTCCCACTTTTTAGAAGCATTGTGTAAATGTTTAATGAGCTAGCAAATTTTGTAGCCAGATATTCGCTAAAGGAAAGTGTCAAGGTTGTGTCAAAAAAAGCCAGTGAATATTAACAAAAGCAGCACCATGTTAATCACCCTTATAGTATATTGCGAAATTGAAGCCTTAGACCAATCAACCATCAAAGCAATTGTCCGCAAATTAACTTAGACTACTTATTACATTATATACACCCCAAGATAAATTGCTTATATTTCAATTGAACAATGTGCTAAGTATACAGTTAATATGAAAATCTAAGAAACATAATTTATGCTAAATGTGCCATGGTTACCAAAATAATATTAGAATAGATGTAAGCATATACTTATATTTCATATTTTATAAACACTGGGTCTGTTCTAAATTGATTATATTTTAATTTTATATTTACAATTCCCAATTTAATTAGCAAGATTAAAAATTTGCTAATTATTTATCAAATACTGTACCAACGTATAAAACCCTAAATAATATTTGTTTTGTGGAATTTTAGGTCAACGCTGGTACGTGCTACTTCCAAAAACAAATTCAACATAGAAATTATGAGATAAACACTAAAATACTAAACTTTGCATGCTTATCAACAGACAACAAAAATATTCCACCTTCTGAAGATAAAACACAGTGTTGTGAAACCGGCTCTCAATCTAAAGTGAATCAATCATGTGATGAAGATACCTCTAATAAGTCTGCAGATCAAGATACATCCCAAGAAGAATGTCAATCTGTACAGCGACTTAACAAATCAACAGAATGTGACAATAATGATCATGACATAATCTCATATGAAGGTTCTGATAAAAATTCTTCTAAGAATGTAAGATGCACGCCATATTCTGGTGATACTTTTAATAACGGTTTACCGGAGATTTTTCAAGATGTGCCTGGCTCACTTTCAAGAATTTTCAAATCATGCAAAGGTTGGTTTACTATAAATTATATCTGCACAGTTTAAATAATCAGCTGAACCCAATAAGTAAATTACAATATTCTATTTAGAAGCTAAAGGTGAAAAAACAAAAATTACACACATATTGATGACTTAATAATCATGTTTGTTAAATATCATCAGGAGTTATTATTATTAATCATGAAATCTAAAATTGTGGTTTTTTTCCCTCTCTTGTGAAGAGAGCAGACCAACTTGAAAATTTTAATAAAATATGTCAGGGCTATTAAATATATTACCTTCATAAAACTGATCAAACGAACATAATGGGTTATTTAACAATATTTACTTTTGTGGTTATGAAGCTATAGTATTCATACATTTTAAAGTTTGCATCTGGAGTTTTGTGGCTGCCTCTATCCTCGAACACTTGGAACTAGTATTATAATATATTTGTTTAATATTTATTAATTACAATCACTTATCTAATTTGGGCCCATTAAAATAGGGTATATTAGGAAATCACCTTGCTAAAGATTACTGATAGTTTTAAGAGAATACTGCAGACAACAATACAAATGAAAAGAAGACTATCAGTATTTGTTATAGTTTGGAACACTCAATTGTCTGACTATTTGATTTTTTGTTTACACCTAACTTTTTGCCACATATATAGAGCAACGTCAGACATTTCAATCAACACTCCATAGAGCTGCTTTAGCTGTAGAAATGTCAGAGCTGTTTACATATGACATCACTAGTCAGTCATTCTTTAAAATTTGGCCCGAGACTCGACCATGTCATTCCTAGATGCCAAGCAGCAATGAGATTGTTGTGACAATTATTGTATGAGATGTGTTTAGATAGTAAGGTTCGGTCAATAATTCACTAATGAAAAAATTAATCTATTACAGCGTAAAAGTATCTACATAATATGACTTTATTTTTTCACGTAGTTTCAATTGTTTTGATTGCCAGATCTCAGTTTATTCAGGATTTGACAATATGCATCAGCATTAATTAGGGTTCCACGTTCAAGAAAATTAACAAGCAAGAATATTTTTCTCTCCCAGAAAACGGTGGCCATCATTTTTCTGATAGAAGGTGCTTGCCATTCATTCATAATAAAAGTCATGGAATGCTGTCCTATAGAATTGTGATACTGCACGACAACACACAACCTCATATTGTGGCTTAAACTGCTCAGCTTATCCAAGAGTTTGGCTCAAAAGCTTTTAACCTCTCCCCCTAAAGCCCTGACCTCACGTCAGGGGTTACCACTTGTTCCTTCCTGCACCTAAAGTAGTGGTCCCATATAACAACTTTGCGAATGATGAGGAACATAACACAGGAGTGACTAAGTGGCTCAACTGAATGGCAGCGGGCTTCTTTTGACACGAGTATAAAGGATCTGGTGCCACAATACACAAAATATGTAGAAGACAATGACGACTATTTAGAAATATAAATTAAACTTAGCTCCCAAATTTTCAAATTTGCTTGTTTCAGAATATCTTCGATTTTTATGTGTCCTATGGCAAGATAGCAAGTATATACACTAACTAAAAAAAAAAAGTTGAATATTAAGGTTCTAGTGGTTTAAAAATACCCTAAAAAGTTCAAATAATACATTAAATTTAGCTATAGCATCTAATAAAAAAATCTACATTGACTAAAGTTGCCTGAAAATATTGGTGACATAGTTTAAATATCAGTTAATTTATTAATAGTAAAATGAATTAGTGCCTAATGGCTTGAAAATATATAATAAGACAGTCTAGAAACACTGTCTTATTATAATTAATTTTTTTTAATATATATAAGATAAATTATACATTTGTTTGTACATTGTAAAAACAATTAATCATTTTAAGTATTATTTTTTAAATTATTATTTATTGTTATTAATTATAATTTATTTAAAATAACTTATTTTTTCATGCGATAGTCCATCTTATTACAGAGAAAAGCAGCTTATAATCCAGTTAGACCATGCTGTCTCGGGTAGAATAAATTTGCCATGTCGATGATACAATATACCTTACTATATTAGTAATAAGAATTAATTGGTCACATGTATTTTGTGAAATGTTAACACCAACTTCAAAATGATTGATTACTTATCATCAGAATCGCATATAACACAAACAAAACATTCATTGTACAGTCATAAGGTTATTAGTATGATTATGTCAAAGAGAAAAAGTCAGTAAAAACTTTGTCTGTTCTTCAATATGTGCTTGATGAAGACAGTAATTATTGTGACTTCTCATGATACAAATAATAGGTAATATTAAAGTATGCTTAGTGTTTGTGTATTTATAGATAAATGGATATGAGCTTGATTTATTAACATTTTAAAATAATTGGTTTGTTGTTAATTTATCGATATTTCCTACATCAAAAACGAATCCATTTACAGTTAATTTCAGAACCTGATTTTCACGATTGTAAGTACACTTGAAATGGTAGTTATGTTGTGATAGTTATTTAAAAACAGCGCATTTTAACCAAAATAGATTTTTATATTTTAGATTCCCTTTTAATAAAGCAATTTTGTTTATTTTTCAGAAGTCATGTTGAAAGAAGGTGTGTCAAAGGACGAGAAATTGGGTGTATATAAGAATCCGGAGTATTTTTCTTATCACGCTATGTCATATATTTTATTAATAGAGAAACTTTCACAATACAGACTTCCTCAACCATCGAAGAAAAGAAGCGAAAAACCAACAGAACTTTGTAAAAAAGAATCTATAAAAGATAAACATTATAAGGAATAATATGGAACTAACTTAAATTTAAAGTTAGCATTTATAAGCTCTTTTAAAACAGTACTCTTGTATAATTAATGTTAATAAAATAATTTATGATTTGTTTTCTCATTTCTCTATTACAATTAGTGTTATCACCACCACTGCTTATGACATCTGAAAGGGGGGGATCTAAGTCGAAAATAAATAAGATGTATTAAAGGAGCCATAATATTGTCCTTGAAAATAGTACTTAAATATTTCTATTGGTTTAATTTCCTGTTAATACAATAATTTTTAGCCACTTTTTTTGGCCGCATGGTCTTAACGCACTACTCTCAAAGTAGACTGGACTGCCAATTACGGGGAGATCAAGCCTTAAATCTAAGTCGGGTGTACTGAGGGTGGTTTTTCCAAAATGATTTTCCATTCTCCCTCCACACAAATGTGGATACACTTTCTATAAATATTATGTCCCTAATTCCTAAAATTATTAACGTAAAAAGTACATAAGCGTATAACCCGAACAGGTAGTAAGATGCGGTGCTAAGAAAAATTATATTTCGGATGTTTTTAAGTTTCACCCCTCTTCTGGATTTCTTCCTTCATTGTATTGAAAACTAAATTTTTAAACTAGTCTTATATGTTTTGAAAAAAATAAAAATAATTTGAATAACCAAGCAGTGTAATTAAAATAGTTTGTGTGGCAAGTATTTAAGGATGCTTTATTTGTAGTTAAAACATTTAATAAGAGGACTGACTTATTTTTTTAGTTACAATATTTAACAAACACATCAGTGGCCCAGTGGATAGAGGCATCGGTCTCTCTTATCTGGTTTACAAGCTAAGAAAATTGTATCCCAGCCGAATATACTGAGGTTACACTCCTATTTATGAATAATTATGAATCACTTGTATCTAAGTAACTGAAACATCCAACATAAGCAAATAATGAACGTCTGGAACTAAGGTTGGGAAAATATCAGTCCTCAGTCCTATCGATAGTTTCGATACTATTGAACCAAACTATCAATGTATATCAATAGTGACATACTTGTTAAAATTCAGAATAAATATAATACAGTAAATGCAAAATTAATCCATCTGAATCAAACTAAGTCATTTTGATTCTTTAGTGGCAGATTCCTACACTCATAAATGGTCTGAAAAAAAAAGATGAAAAACAGAATTAGAAATAGAATTATACTGATATTGAATTATGTAATTAAAACAATATTTACATTTTGGAAAAATTTTGGCATAATTTTGAAGGAACATTTTTACATTTCAACTACCCTACTCAATTAATTCACCTGTAAACACTTTTGTGAGAACTCAAAAGATGGTCTCTAAGACTAGACATATTGGAGGATGTTTTTAACACTTTACTAGACACGGAGTGTTCCATGGAAAAACTAATTGGATGTAAAATAGATAAGCATTAGAATTCTCAAAATCCTTTTTCCTAGAATTTATTTTTGAGAACTAGGCACCCAAACTCAGGAATTACACTATCAATCTAACATTAGCAAATTATGAACCATTAGTAGCATGGTCCCTGGATTATCAAATAATCAACCATTAGTAACTTGGAATATCAAACATTATTAGATTATGAACCACTGGTAGCTTAGCCCCTGGAACATCCAATAGTATTAGATTCTGAACCAGTGGTAGATTGGTCCTTAGGTTATCAAACTATATTTTGTTACAAGCCACTGGTAGTCTACTCAATTGAAATTCAATTTGTAATTATTTGCAGAAATCATGATTAAAACCAAAACTCTATGTGGTGAAAATGAATGTATGTTTTAATTCCTTACCAAGTCTAAAAACTATGGCGTTACTATGTCTTAAATATTATTATTAGCACCAGGTCTTACTGCCCATTTGGGCTATACACACGCTAATGTGTATTGGTAGGGTGATTGTGAAATGAAATGAAGGACGTACAGTTTAAGGTGGAATCCGAACCAAGGCGGAGGTCTGGCATTCCACACATTCACAAGTTGTGATTAATATACGTCTTGTCAGAGGTGAAGGGAGGGTTTGGCAATCAAATCTGTGCCGTGACCAAGGATTGAACCTTGGACTTCCAGCATAGATGTCTGACACCTTACCACTAGATCATCAGGTCACCTATGTCTTAGATAATAATAATAAAAAATGCTAATTACATATATGTTTTACAAATAAACGTTTAGTATGTGTTTATGACTTACTTGTAGGCTTTAAGTTGATACTGATTTAAAACTTTTATTTGATTTGAGGTCCATTGCTTTTTAGTGTTGAACTTAGCCATGTTCAATAAATATGCAAAATTAATTCTTTAGAAAAGTCCTATATTATAAAAATTGCAACATTCTTAGGTAGGGAAAAGATTTAGGCTATTCGACTTTTCTTTTCCTTGATTTTAAAACATACAGTTGATATTAATAGACATTTCATGATAGTATGAGTAAAATACATTAATTTTATAGTGCCTATAATTGCCTATTCTGTTTGTCTTTACCTATTATATGAATAAGAGCCTATTTTGGCTATGTACTTTCTTTTTTCTACTATGATATAGATTTTCTTCTGAAACCTCATACCGTTGCAAGAAAGACAGTTAAGTTATTCAGAAATGGCAAAGTTTAAATTTTGTTTCTTGACAGTGTGTGTAATAGAACTAATACCCATATCACACAACACTATCTCGTACTTGAAATCCAGTGTGCTAGCTAGCACATCATCTAGCGTCGCGTGAATCAAAAAAAGTATACTGGTTCTGTCACTTGTTACTGGCTACCATACTAGTTGTGAGGATAGAACAGGCGCTATTTTCGTACTAGTTCTAACACTAGTCTGTGTAATTTGACCAATCAATGCGCGCTGAGACTGTTGTGTAGAGAAATTGTATAAATGGCACCAACATGGTCATCGGATACAAATATATAATATAGGTATTTTTCTGAATAGGCTGTATAAAGTTTGTGAATTAATCTAACATGGATCAATTTGGTTCTAGCCGTTTATTAATTATGTCCCACATCTAGCATATGTACAATACAATAATATTGCCTAACACCTGTAAACTAGAATATACCAGCTCGAATGCGCGCACTTGAAAAATAGAACCATTTCCTAAGGTAACTCAGAAACGTTAAACTTTGACAGGGATTCAAACCCTTGTCCTTTGACTTTGGACGTCATTCAATAAAACCCTGAGATTGCGTCCCAAAACTCGGCATCACTACTTGAAGAGAATAACAGTGATAGCTTGGCTTTTTTTCATTAGCAAGCAACAAAGTTGAAAGGATTAAGCAGATTAAGATGATAATCGCCTGGCACTTTGATGGGAAGAAATATTATGTTTTGGAAAGAACTGTGGGCAATGTTTTCTATTAAAAGGAAATATTTTATGTATCAAATAAAATAGGAAATCCTGGAAGAGCGAGTACTCCCCCCTCCCCTTTGCCTGCTCCTGCAGGTGATCATGGTTGTAATTACAAATTACTTTTGAGTTCATGATGATTGCGATTCCAGAAGCTGATATGAGTTGTGTATAGCGAATGTAAATTAAAATACTAATAATAAGTATTGCCACAATCATTTTACAGTAGAAAATATGTTATTAAACAAATATTTTCGTTTATACTGAGACTTTACCTTTCAAAACACTTCACCAAAGTAAATCCCCAAATTTAGGGACATGGAAGTTATAGAAAAGGATGGAAATATTTCTTACTAAATTATGTCTTAGCAAAAAACCACACACATATAAAGTAGGGGAGGGTGGGCCACCATAAGACATGGGCCACCATGAAACAATTCAAATTTCCCCCTTAATTCAAATATTAGCTAGAACAAAATCTAGTGGCAGACTAAAAAACTAACTGCCTAGTTATAGTTCTTTTTGCAAATGGCTGCATGCTGTTGGTTACAAATTATTGTTTTCAGTCTATATTTTGTGTTGAAAAGTTATTTTTTGGAGTAATTTTACAGTTTGATTTGCATTCAAAAATAAACAAAAGGGCGAGTATTTAAAATGAAGATACACCCCAAATCTTTCAGTTAGGCTTGCTGAGAGTATTAAAACATGGTTTTTATATTTACTTAGGTTAGCCATAATTGTTTTATTTCAGCCTTTTTGGGCCTCAACGAGACAAAATATTTGGGCCACGATGAGACATGTCTCATTGTGGCCCATGTACATACTTTGATTATAAGATTCCTATATACTAAATTTAATCATTATTTCCCAATAAAATATAAGTATATTCTTGAATAAACATCATACTGTAGTTTGTGTTCTTTCTTATTAGGCCTACCGTCAATTGTCATGTCTAGAGGAAGGAAAAGGAAAAGCCAAAAGGGAACTTTCTCTGAAAAAAATATGCAGAATGCTGTACGGCAAGTTTTGTTGGGGGAAGAAGGTAGAAAACTGTCTCTTTGGGAAGCTGCTTCTTTGAATGGAGTATCATTTCAAACATTGCAAAGATATGTTAAGAAACAAGTGAATAATCCTAACCCTGATGTCAAAGTTAGAATGGTCGCTAACTACAAACATCGTTTAGTTTTCAATTCGGAAGAGGAAAAATCTTTATCAAACTACATGGCTCAGTGTTCTAAAATGTGCTATGGAAAGTCAACTAAAGATTTTCGTGAGTTAGCATATGAGATGGCAAAGATTAATTCAAAAACTATGCCTCCTTTGTGGGAAATAAAACAGAAAGCTGGGATTGATTGGCTCCAGGGTTTTTTAAAGAGACATCCAGAGCTGAGTATCCGACAACCAGAAGGTTGTAGTATCTCCCGGGCAACTTCCTTCAACAAACATAATGTCAACCAATTTTGTAACAATATTGAGAATGTGTATAGTCGCTCTCATAAATTTTCAGATGGAAGTCGTGTGTATAATTTGGATGAGACTGGAACCACCACAGTTCAAAAACCAAAGAAGGTAATAGCTGCAAAAGGCACTAAGCAAGTAAGCCAGTGCACAAGTGGGGAACGGGGAACTTTGGTAACGACTTGTTGTATGGTAAGTGCAGCAGGGAACTCCTTACCACCGATAACGGTATTTCCTCGTAAGAATTTCAAAACGCATATGGTGAATGGTGCCCCACCCAGAACTTTGGGTATTGTGAGTAGTTCTGGATGGATGACAGGGGAAATATTTCCTTCTGTTATGAGACACTTTATAGCACACACTAGCTCCACTAAAGAAAATCCATCTATGCTTATTTATGATAATCATGAAAGCCATCTTACAATAGAAACTCTTAACCTTGCGAAAGAAAATTGAGTTACTATAGTTACTCTGCCACCTCATTGCAGTAACAAGTTGCAGCCACTTGATGTGTCTGTATTCTACTCATTTAAGGCACACTACAATTCTGTTGTAGATTCTTGGCTGCTTCACAGTCCTGGGGTTCCAATGACAATATATCAAGTTGCCAGTTGTGTAGGAATAGCCCATGAACGAGCAATGAACCCTTCTAACATCAAGTCAGGGTTTAAGAAAACAGGAATATACCCATTATTTGATAGAAATGTATTTACAGATGATGATTTCATGACTAGTTCTGTAACAGACCGTGATTTACCAGGTACTTCAAATGGGCCTGTGAATGTGGTTTCTGATGAAATTCAATCTACGTCCTTACATTTACCCTCACAGAGAGCCCTTTCAACATCCTCTAAATTATTTTCAGCTAATGATTATTCAGAAAAAATCCATCAACGTTCACCTGGTTCAAATTCTTCAGGATTAAACTTAGATTCATCACAGAAGACATCATTCATCAGCCCTGACAGTTTAAAAGGGTTTCCAAAGGCAGGAGCAAGAAAGAAACAATAAATCAGCAACACAAATTAAGCAGCTGCATACCAACTGGCACTCCGGAGAAAAACAGAATTGAAAATAAAACAAAGGAAAAGCTCTATGGAAAACATAAAATGGCATTGGTAAGAAAAGAACTCTTCAATAAGAAAAAGAAAATACTAAATAGTGAGCCACTATCATCAGAAGATGAAAATGATTATGGCCTATAGGTATCTACCATGTGATAGTTCCGATGATGAGATAGAGTGGTCACCGGAAATCGACCCAAGTGGTTTTGAGGAGCTGGATCGTGAGCCAGAGTGTGGTGATTTTGTTTTAGTGCAGTTCAGTGCAAAGAGATATATTTTTTATATTGGGTACTGTTGTAGCCCCTAGTGTGTCAAGAAGTGATGTAGAAATTAGTTTCTTGAGAAAGTGTGTTAAATTAAGGAAAATTTGTATTTCCCCCTGTACCTGATTTGGCTTCAGTTCCTCTCAAGGACATAAAAATGATATTGCCAAAACCATCATTTTCTGGCAAAACAAAAAGCCTTCAATCATTCCACAAGTTTGAAATTGATTTTAGGTTCCTGAACATTCATTAACAACACAAAGAATATCGAAGGACAGTAGCAACTATAAGTCCATATATGTTTTTTAATGTGTTTGATTAAAAAAGGAACTTAATGAATAATCGATAAACAATATCTGAATTAAAAATTATCATTAACTTTAAGGTTTTTTCTTACTAAAAGTAAAATTGTATATTTGTCTCATTGTGGCCCAAGTGGTGTCTCATCATGGCCCATCATTGGGCCACAATGAAACACATGTAAGGATTTATGTTTGTATTTGTGACTAAAAATATTTTTATCTTGGATCAAACCATTGAAATAGGTACAAGAAAGTCTTAAGTTTTTGATAATATTTATCTTGGTGATTAAATAAATGTACAAAATTACAAAAATAAAAATGTTTTTTTTGTCTCATAGTGGACCACCCTCCCCTACAATATATATTGAATATGTAACCAAAACTATTGCATTTATATAACTAAATTAATAATAAAGCAATCAAAAATTACAATTGCTTTTTTTATAGCTACAAAGGTATGTTTTTGCTTATTATTATTATAAAATTAAATATGTCATCAATATTAAATACATTAGTCATACATTTATTATGCCTTGCATGGGGCAGTATTATAAAAAATAATTATGTTGTGATATTATTTCATTCTTTGCACTTAATCAAGACAACACATTATATAATCCAAAATGAGGCCAACCTGTTCCTGACAATGAAAGGATTGATCACTTATATATATTCGGCTACTATTTAAATACTATGTCAGCGCCGTTTTTGGACCATCAATGTTTGATAATAAAAAATGGGTGTACTGGATATAGTGTTTTAACCTAAATAAACAATCTTATATCACTTAAACTATATTTAAACTCAAGACTGTTCAACATAAATTTGTTTTTGATCTTATGTTTGCCGAAGTGAGTCTTAAGGGGAATGATTGATTAAATTATTAACAGTGAGCTCTAGATTTTTGTGGGTGACATATAACTTGCTACAGATGAGAGTGTAGATTGTAGATCTGCATTTTGAGCAACAAACATTTATTTTTCCAAAGAACCCTGCCTTTTAAGAGTGTTTGCATTTATTAATTTAATTTTCATCTGGTTAAATAAATAATCTTATTTTAAATTATAAAGTGTTTAAATAACACCATAAACCACTTATTCGTAAATTCAATGATTTTTGTCTGATACACTTTACAATAAAGTTAAGAATGAGTTTTTATAGGCTATTACAGAAAAATTATTTTGTTTGTTAATTTTTCTAATTTGATTCTCTTAGCTATAGATATAGTACGACAAGGTATTTTTGTCTTATTTATCAGCACTTGTATTATTTTTAATGCAGACTTTCTTGTGTTGTGTAAGCAGAAATTTGTTGTGCCAGGAATCATGAATCCTCCCTCACCCCCTCCGCCCTTTCACCCCCAGGGTATGACCAGCAGGGCTATTATGACCACGACGCAAAACGAATTTGCGACCGTTAGCAGAGAGACGCTAGACTTTGCGTCAAAATTTATTATGGCCGACCACTTTGCGAAAGCAAAGTCCTTGCGGGCGCAAATATTTTCCTAGTAGCGAGACGCTAAGTTGCGCAGATATTTTACTTGTCCTTTGGTTTGCGTTACGAGGTTATGTTTGCTTGTTTTTGTAATTTATTAGGTGTTTTGTGTTACATTATTTAAACTTGCCATCGCATTAGCCCAATATAATAATCCCAAAACTTTTTTGTGTGTTTTTCACATAATCTAACTTTAAATAGGGCTATATCATAATGTAGGGATAGTACGCTTAAACTGACTGCTAAAATAATATTTTCTTTGAAACATCACACTATCAAATTACATTATTAGTCACCATCAACACACTGATCATTCTGTTGACAAGGTAATAAAAATGCAGGACTAATTTGTTTAAGAAGCCTCAACAAAACTTTAATAATGTAATCCTATTTAAACTGAATCGTACATATAGTAGTAGCTACTATCCACATTAATGTGATTTGTAGGCCTATGAAATATTGCAGCCAAGACTGTAAAAACCAAAATAGGCCCTAGCTTAATGTTTACATGTGGGGCTTAGGCCTAGGTTTTTTAATCATAAAAGGTTTACTAAATTTAACTGAAATCAATAATTAGTTGTTAGGCCTAGTTATACTGAAGTGAATAAATTGCAAACAACTCATTATAAAGAAATATAATATTTTTATATTCTTAATCACTTAACTAAAGTCTCAAGAACTCCCTTTAAATAAAGAATGCATTTTATTATTTTTAGCCATCCAAACCACCCTCTCGTTCATTTTTTATGTTAACTTAGTCGGACAACTGGGTATAAATGCCGATTACTTTGACATAAAGTTGTCGAAAATATTCAGTGTGAACACAATTTTTGGGAGATTTTGATTACTTTCATCAACTTTAAGTAACTAGTTTTATTTTCTAAGATATTCACACCGCATATTTGATTCAATCTCAAAAGTGAGAACCTTTTCAACACTGTAAATTAATAAAATTAGCACAAAGTCGGCCTATATATGTTCAAGTGGAGTACCACATAGGTGATTTTCTTTATTTAATCTCAAGTCAATCAAACAATATACAATTTAAAGCACCTTACTGTAGGCCTATATCTTTGAACGTTCACTTTTTGACTCGACAAAATCGGGAATGGTTTTAAAATAGGCCTACTAATAAAGCCAAAATACAAAATATTAATTTACTGTTTGATAAATGTTGTTTTCGAGACAAAGTTATATAAGGCATATATTTTTTTAGTTATAAATTAAAGTTATTTTAATTAAAATAGGCCTAAATATAAGGAGAAGTCTACATTATAAACTGTTGAAATGATTTTAAATTAATGGAATAAAACACACTTGTTCCAGTATCAACATGAATATATGAAGAATAAAGCATTGGGTTGTAAAGCATACATCTTACAAAAAACATTGTTTCTTTATTAGCCAACTTTTCATACTAATTTATTCATTTCCCCGTGTGACATTACTATTTTAATGCATAGTTCACATGATTTTTTGACTACAATATGTTCTATGTATTGAATAATGTAGGCCTAGTATTTTTTCATTTCAAATCGTAAGCAAACAAAATTATGCAAGAGATTTATTAAATTAAGTTGGGTTAATCTTTCTTGCAAATAATGTGACTTGTGATCAGCTGTTTGGGAAAATAGAAATAAATGAATAATGTCCAGTCATGAATACCAGCATTCTTGAAATAAATGTAACTTATTTCTAGCCTCTAACTTCTTAAAAGGTAATATTCTTTGGAAAAGTGTTGCCAACTGTTGACGCAAACTGATTTTATTCTGTGCGTTGACGCTAGAAGCAAAGTCGAAGCTAAAACTAGCGGACGATACAAAGTGTGGTGGTCATAATAACCCAAACGCTATCTTTTCCTCTAAAGTGAAGCTAACTAGCGGTAGCAACTAACTTTGCGTCGAATGTTCATAATAGCCCTGCTGGTGTGGCACATAGAAAAATACGGCGTTGTTTGAACACTTTAAACATTTACTGAGGCTTGCTAAAATATTTATATTGATTATATAGTCAAATCATGACATAAATATTGTTTATGTATCTAAATATATGGTACAGAACTCTGCGCGGACTTTCTCACTTCATTGTTTAAAAATGGAGATATTTACTCAATACTCGTAATATGTGGGAAATGAAATAATACATTAACAAACCCCTGAGCACAGAATGCTCTATACTTCCATAAAAACTTTTTTCAATCCCGATTTTAAGTTTTATTTTTGGAGAAATAAAGTCTTCATTTGTATATCTGGAAAAATAAACAATATCGATACTGGGTCCCCAAGAATCAACACTTCGTAATAAAATGTTGACTTCCGGTTAAAAATTTTGACATTTTATTAAAGGTTGCACATCTTATTGTATCACACTACTATTAAATTCCTCATTAATAAATGTAGACCAATAAAATAGGTAAATATTGATTGGGTGTAAAGAAAATGATAGGGATGGATCATTATTGTACAAACTTTTCTCCTAAGAGGTTAAAGGAAAAAGAACATAAAGGTTTTGAGAGAATTAGTAATAAATATTTACTCAGTATATGGCATTAGAGAATTATTGTGTTAAAACTTAAATTGTATCTCTTTACAACTAAAGCTCACAAAATTGTATTAATATATTTGACAATATCTCGGAAATTACTGGTTTTATAAAAGTATATTTCAAATAATAATTTTTATTTTTAATAATAGTACAATTTTGCAATGATAAGTTATTTTGTATCCCAAATAATTACGGAGTTACAGATATTTCCACTTCTGTAAAGTACACTAAAAGTGATTTTCATGTGAAAATTAAAATAGCAATTTTATTTATACTCTTATTATTACGCGCGATACAAGTTTTAATCAAAATCGTTCAGGCCAATTTTGAGAAAACCATTTTTTTCTCTTTTCTCCCTTTATCATTATTATTAGGGTTTTAAGGCCCATTGACACATTGAGGTCATTAGGGCCTTGAAATATATTAAACCCTAGTATAATCCCCATAGGGGAGACACATAATAATTTACCTGCAGAATATACAGGCAAATACACAAAATAATAAATGTTATAAATATAAATAATAGATAAAAAAGAGATAAAATACCCATCTGAGACACTCCATAGGAGTGCTCAAATGGGCTCTTAGTACAAATGAATGATACACTTGTTTAAAAAAAACCACAGCGGTATCACTCCGATAAGAAGACAAAACAAACATATTAAAACAATATGTGAGTTAAAAGACAAAACAAACACATTAAAACAATATACAAGTTAAAAAAACAAAACGAACATTTTAAAATATACTAGAATGTTAAAAAGGTCTCAATGAGATATATCCAGATGAGTCACTTTATAAAAGTGACTCAAATGGCATTAAAAAGATCCGCCTTGCGTATAAAACAGAGTATACAAATAACTCCATTCGCACTATCACGTAATAAAAAACGTAGGTCACCTTTAAAATCAAGAGCCAGGCGGATAGGGGCTAGTTTGCGACACTACACCAAAATGTGGTGCACACTACGGGGAGCATCACAAAACTCACACACTGGAGGTGGATCCCCTCTCAATAAAAATCTATAGGTCATTGAAGTATGCCCGACGCGGAACCTCGTCACGATGACCTCCTCTCTTCTAGACTTTCGTTATAGAAGAGGGCCACCGCGACACACCGTCCCTGATGGACCGCAGCTTGTTCTGAGCAGGGGTCGAGACCAACTGCTCGTGCCAGGCGCGTAAGACCCCACACCGAACATAACCCTTTAGATCTAAAAACATTACATCCAAATTCGCCTCCGGAGGCAGGCGTGCTGCCTCTTTGGCTGCCTGGTCCACAAGTTCATTTCCTGGAAGACCAGCGTGACCAGGAATCCAGCAAAAGGCGAGCTGGGTGCTTAATGAGTATATTTTAAAAATTTGCTCATGTATCATCTGCACGAGGGGATTCCAAGAGTAGAAAGTGGACAATGCCAACAGAGCACTCATGGAATCCGTACAGATGAGAACAGAACGGTGACACCTACGGTAAACAAAAGATAAGGATTTAAAAATGGCGTATAATTCCACCGTAAACACACTGGATTCGCCGAGTATACCAAATTTAAAATTGTTATCCTCCACAGCAAAGGCGCATCCCACAGAGGCCCCACACTTTGAACCGTTCGTGTAGATGCGCTGAAAACCTTGAAAGCGAGTGGAGAGGAGCTCGTTAAAGGTCCTCTCATATATAAATTGTGGGGTGGTCGCTTTAGGAAATTTGGCAAGATCAAAGTGGCATTGCGGCAGGCGTACCTTCCAGGGAGAAACTCTACCTGGTGATGTGGGGATAGTCTTGGGCAGGACTATCCCACACGTGTCAAAAACCGATAGCATCCGGATCCCAACCGGCCTCGCACTACGCCATTTGGTTTCATACAAGTCACGGTTCGGGGGATGGAACACAGGACGGTAAGCAATATGATTTGGTATGCAATGCAGTTTCGACACGTAAGATGCCAGGAGATAGGACCACCGGTAAGAAAGAGGGGGCTCAGATGCTAACGACTGGACTGGTACGAAAAGCACCAGTAGCCAGTCGAATGCCAGCATGATGGACACTATCTAGCATCTTTAACGCCGAGGGTCTAGCTGAGCCATAAACAAAACTGCCGTAATCTAGTTTGGATCTTACCAAGGCCCTATACAGGCGCATCAAGGTTTCCCTATCAGCACCCCAAGAGCGACCACTTACTACTTTAAGCAAATTCAAAGCTTTAACACACCTCGCTTTCAGGTCTTTGATGTGGGGGATCCAAGTTAGTTTAAAATCAAATAAAAGTCCCAGGAACCTTACGGTCTCTGAGACAGGTAAAAGAACGTTATTCATTAAAATATTTGGGGCTGGCTGTATTCCGCGTAATCTATGGAAGTGGACGACCGTCGTCTTGGCCGCGGAAAAACGAAAGCCATTACGAGACGCCCACAACCATAGATTGTTTACAGCAAGTTGTATCTGTCGTTCAGCCCTGTGGAGACTGGATGAACTGCAATAAATTGCGTAGTCATCCACAAAAAGGCATGAACGAACAGGTAAGCGCACGTTGTCTACTATGCTATTTATCGCTATAGCGAACAACGTGCAGCTTAAAATACTACCCTGAGGCACCCCATTTTCTTGAATAAAATCATCGGATAAGGTGTTGTTTAACCTTACCCGGAAGTGTCTATCTGACATAAAATTAGATATAAAAATAGGGAGGTTCCCCCGGAACCCCCAATTAAACAGGGTTTTTAAAATGCCGTAACGCCATGTGGTATCGTACGCCTTCTCCAAATCAAATAAAACCGCCAAAAGATGCTGTTTATGGAGAAAGGCGTCACGAACAGCAGTCTCAAAACGGACGAAATGATCCACCGTGGATCGGTTACGGCGAAAACCACATTGAATATTAGATAGCAGATTGCGGGATTCTAAATACCATATAAGTCGTTTATTGATCATTTTCTCTAATATTTTGCATACACAGCTAGTTAAAGCTATAGGTCTATAGCTAGTTTGCTCTAATTTATCCTTGCCACTTTTATATATAGGGATAACGGTTGCTTGCCTCCACAGAGTTGGGAACTGACGAGATTCCCAAACAAGGTTGTAGAGGTCTAAGAGGAACTCCCGTCCAGCAGGGGGCAGTTGGCGCAACATTTCATAATGGATATCGTCAGGGCCAGAAGCTGTGTTGCCCGCCTGGGACAGGGTATAGATAAGTTCCTCTTTAGTAAAGGGGGAGTTATAATACTCCCCCCAACTTTGTCCAAAATCAATAGTAAGGCGCTCGATGCGCCGCTAATACACCGCGAACTCGTTAGAGTAGCTCGCAGTGCTAGAAACAGCGGTGAACATCGAGCCCAGTACATTGACAACCTCCACAGGGGAGGAGACAAGCGAACCGTTAGACATGAGGGCAGGTATACTATTAATGGAATTTTTGCTACTACTTAATTTACGAATATTGTCCCATAACTTAGTTGTGGGAGTGGTAATTGTAAGGGTAGAAATAAACTGTCTCCAAGACTCTCTTCTGCTTTCTCGAATAACATGGTGAGCTCGAGCGTGTAGAATCCGGAATGACTCCAGATTCTCCGAAGTGGGACGTCGATGAAAGAGGCGTAGGGCCCTTCGACGGTCAGAAATAGCCAACCGACACATCTCGTTCCACCAGGGAACAGGTCGGTGGCGCGGATTTGGCGAGGATTTAGGGATGGAAGCCCTCGCCACCTAGATGACCGTCGAAGTAAAATTTCCAGTCTTAACATCGACATCAGGAGAAGGGTATTCATGAAATACGGCGAGATCGCGGAATTTATCCCAGTCGGCACGTTTAATCACCCATTGGGATAGCCGTTGTGTACTAGGAGGATCTTGAAGTGGTGAAAGCAAAATGTGGAAGTGATCGCTACCACATAGGTCTGAATGAACCTCCCAAAGGAAGTGAGTAGCGATCCCGGGACTACATAAAGTTAGGTCGATGGCAGAGGGTACACCATTAAAGGTCGAGAAGTGTGTCTGTGTACCGGTGTTCATTAACACCAGGTTTCCCGAGACAAGAATATCCTCTACCATCCTCCCGCGGGCATCTGTAAAATTAGATCCCCACACCGGGTTATGTGCGTTAAAGTCCCCCGAGATAATATAGGGGGCGGGAAGTTGTATAAAGAGGGTCTCTAGACTCCTCTTTGAAACACGTTCAGCTGGTGGGAGTTAGATGCAGCGCACTGTCACTTCCACAGCAAGGGAGATTCGGACAGCGGTTACTTGGAGATCAGATATAATATTAATGTGTTTGTGGTATATACTGCTACGTGCGAGTATAGCCACACCTCCGCTAGCCCGATCAAAGAATGGCTTGTCGGTACGATTTACATCGTACCCACGAAGCATCGGGTTGTCAGTTGGGCGGAAGTGGGTCTCCTGCAAACACAAGATGGGAGAATGCAGGAAAGAAATCAGTTGTTTAATTTCCTCTACACGAGCATAGAAACCCTTACAATTCCATTGTAGAAGCGACATACTTTACTAATATAAAATTTAGTTGTCCTCGCACTCCATGTCACTATCCTTTAATAATAAAAATTGGTTGATGACCTTTTTAGGTCCTCTTGACTTTCACAGTCTCACCTGGACCTCCCGCTTAAGGAGAGGCTTCGGTTTAATTTGGGGGGACTGGGTCGTCGGTTCTTTGCGCGAAGGCTTTGTTAAGGCCCTTGGCACTTTGCTAGCATTAACTTTTCCAGCAGTCCCTCGCGGGTCCTTCTTCAAGGCACCAGTGGGTTTCGCCTCGGTGGCCTCTCCTGTTCCGTCACCCAATCCTACGTCTGGAGACCCAGGAGGCGTAGTGGGTGAACCAACAACGGCTGCACGTGGTTTAGCACCACGAGGAGGGCTTGGGGGGATTTCCCGAGGGTGGCTCGGGGGAGTTCCCTGAGGGGGTCTCCTCGGGGGTACGGGTGGTGGGGGCGACTTCCGTGAGGGTATCGCCACTTGTAATATTTTTGGCATCACCGTAGTTGATGCCGATTGTTTTTGTTTTTCTCGAATAGGGACGAGTGGTACAGGTCGTGTAGGCGTATTGGCAATATTAACTGCGCAATGGCAGTTAGGGCAATTTATAGTTTGGCTGTCAATTTCGCTGTAGGAAGTCTGAAATATCGGAGCTTGCAGTAAAGTATACTCTTTGCGTGCCTGCACATAAGGGATCTTCTTATCTGTTTTGATCTCAAGGACCTTTTTCTCTACTTTCCAGTTCGGACAGGACCGAGACCAGGCAGAATGTGGACCCTTGCAATTTATGCAAAATTTAGGAGACTCATACGGTTGATCGTGAGCCTTCTGTCCACAATCTGCAGAAGTTGGCTTACCACGGTATCGCAGCTTCGTATGCCCAAATTCCTGGCACTGAAAACAGCGCCGAGGGTTGGGAACATACGGCCGGACCCTGAGCACGTGGAAGCCAGCTCGGACCTCCTTTGGTAGGGAAGGAGTGGCTAATGTTAGAATATAACTATCAGTGTTCTTCACAGCATCGTTCCTTTTGGTGGTGATCCTATATACTTCGATGACATGTTGAGGGGAAAGCTCCTCACAGATGTCCTCAATGCTCACGCAGTCGAGGTCATAGCAAGTGACCACTCCCTTGCAAACATTGAGGAACCTGTG
>CABEEJ010001295.1:0-40286 GCA_901482245.1 Timema douglasi | reverse complement strand
CTCTTGTCAATATTACGACCCTGCGAGGGGCCGGGCAGTGAGTTGCTAGCAGTGTTTGGCAGTACGGTGCCAGCGGCGACAATGTTGTCGGCCATGCCGTGATTGGGGACAACCTACACAGTACTCGGATCGTAGACCCAGGGTGACCCAAGTTGGTACTACCACATATGGCCCTGTTAACTGTCCCGACGAGAGGCCCCATACGAGGCTAGACATGACAACCTTCGCACGGGGGGCATCGCCGAGAGAGAGGTCGTCGCAGCAAGTGGGTGTAGGAAAGTGCCAATTTTACGTCCGGGCCCTCATGAAAGCAACCGATCTTTTCTCTAAGTAGGGTACCCGGTTATTATCATCCCTAAGGCCCTTCTGCTAAGATATTGCAACCGGCGCACTTTCATTCAGGAGCTCAAAGCAGTGGTATCCAATAATAAACCGAGAAGAGCCGGGTTAGTAGCCAAGGTCGTCAAAAGGAAGGCCAAAGGCCTCCGTGCAGGATGAACGGCAGGGGGAAGGAAAGAAAGAAGTAAGGAAAGTAATAGAAGGGAGAAGAAGGAAGGAGAGAGAGAAGGGAGAAGAAGGAAGGAGAGAGAGAAAAGAGGGGGGGAAAGTAGAAAGGAGAGAGATGGGAAAGGTTGTCCTATACGAGGTACGTCCTGCACAGAAACCTCCCCTTTTAGTCGCCTCTTATGACAAGCAGGGGTTACTGCGGGACTATTCTAACCCCGTGCCGCAGGGGGTCTCCCTTTATTAAACTACTCTTAATTTTAGGGTTAAACACAGGGGTGGCTTAAGGGCTGGGCGAATAGGGCGTCAGCTTGAGGGGACGCCAAACAGAGCCCCAACATAACCTAACATAACTTTTGAATGTTATGAAAATAACCTCCAAACCTCACAACTTCAAACCTAACGTAATGTAGTGGAGATGCTAATGTTTTGTAATGCGTTTAATGTTTGATAATAAAATGGAATTTGACATACTGGTAATTTTTTTGGTCAGTAAAATTAGATACAGTGTCACTCTTTAAAAAGTTAATTTTCATCCGCCAACTTAAAAAACTTGCACCCTAAAACGATATTTTGCAATAAATCTTAAACCGTTCATGATAGCAAAATTAAAGAAGCAAATATCGTCTACAAAACATAGTCTAATAGTTTTATTTGTAGTCTTAACCATTCTCGTAGTGGAAAATTTGTATTACTGTATGAAAGCCATTTGTAGGGATTCATTTCAGATTATTTTATTTTCACAACTAGGTTACGTTAATTTTGGAGTTGCTAGGCATAGGCATAGGCATAGGGAAAATTTAATTTGGTGGTGAGGCTGAGGGGGTGAGGGGAGGCGTTACCGTGGGTGTATTACATTATATCAAGACTGACTATTAAACCCTAAGAATCAAGAACATTGTTATTTTATACAATATTGATGGAACTTTATTTGTTTGTGAGGTGGAAGGAGGGGCAAGAACAAAAAAAAGCTGAACTTTTACCCTCCTTTAGCCAGTTAAGGCTAGAAAATTGGATACTCCTTGAAGCTACTTGAAGTGATCCTCATTTAGTGAGTTTTTGGAGATCATACTCGTTTAACAGCTATTTAGAACGGTGATCCCCACGAAATATATTGTTATTCTAAACTTCAAAAAAATTCTGGGTGAGCAACACTTCAAATAGATTCTAGGGAATCTAATTTATATAAAAAAAATGGTCATTACTTAAAATAGCTTTTAGAGACGTCCAATTTCCAAAGGAGCACTGCTCCAAATATCCTCTAGAGGTATACAAGACTATCCGAATAGTCTACTTATGCGACGTCGCGTTGATAGCTGCATTGGCAATCACGTGACCAAGTGTAGATCTGGCCGAATAGTCGCGGACTAAACCGATTCAGTTTTCTCGTGGCGTTGGTAACCATGGATACGAACGCTACGAGCCATGTGGCGTTGGTGCGGTGTTTGACTGGCAATTGTTTTAGTATTATCGTTTCGTTTGTTGAGCACCGACTTAGGCTGTATCCGAATAGTCAAGTACACTTGACTTGATGCAGTCTTGATGTTTCGCGGTTTTCATAGAGAAGACTGCATCAAACTATTCGAACGGCAACACACTTGGAACCACAGTGCTGCTTCCTACCGAATAATTTGTGCAAGTCGGTGCTCAACAGACGAAACGATAATACTAAAACAATTGCCAGTCAAACACCGCACCAACGCCACATAGCTCGTAACGTTCGTATCCATGGTTACCAACGCCACGAGAAAACTGCATCGGTCTAGTCCGCGACTATTCGGACAGATCTACACTTGGTCACGTGATTGCCAATGCAGCTATCAACGCCACGAGCCAACGCGACGTCGCATAAGTAGACTATTCGGATACAGCCATTGACAAATTATTCGGTAGGAAGCAGCACTGTGGGTTCAAGTGTGTTGCTGTTCGAATAGTTTGATGCAGTCTTCACTATGAAAACCGCGAGAAATGTAAAATTATCAAGTTCGTACATCAAGTCAAGTGTACTTGTATCCGAATAGTCTACTTATGCGACGTCGCGTTGGCTCGTGGCGTTGATAGCTGCATTGGCAATCACGTGACCAAGTGTAGATCTGTCCGAATAGTCGCGGACTAGACCAATGCAGTCTTCTCGTGGCGTTGGTAACCATGGATACGAACGCTACTAGCCATGTGGCATTGGTGCGGCGTTTGACTGGCAATTGTTTTAGTATTATCGTTTTGTCTGTTGAGCACCAACTTACATAAATTATTCGGTAGGAAGCAGCACTGTGGGTTCAAGTGTGTTGCTGTTCGAATAGTTTGATGCAGTCTTCACTATGAAAACCGCGAGAAATGTAAAATTATCAAGTTCGTACATCAAGTCAAGTGTACTTGTATCCGAATAGTCTACTTATGCGACGTCGCGTTGGCTCGTGGCGTTGATAGCTGCATTGGCAATCACGTGACCAAGTGTAGATCTGTCCGAATAGTCGCGGACTAGACCAATGCAGTCTTCTCGTGGCGTTGGTAACCATGGATACGAACGCTACTAGCCATGTGGCATTGGTGCGGCGTTTGACTGGCAATTGTTTTAGTATTATCGTTTTGTCTGTTGAGCACCAACTTACATAAATTATTCGGTAGGAAGCAGCACTGTGGGTCCAAGTGTGTTGCTGTTCGAATAGTTTGATGCAGTCTTCACTATGAAAACAGCGAAAAGTGTAAAATTATCAAGTCTGCATCAAGTCAAGTGTACTTGACTATTCGGATACAGCCCTAGACGCTCTTTGAAATTGTCTTCGCCTTGTTTGTTTTTCCTATTATGCCCAGGCTACTCTAGGTTTATAGATGTTAGTTTTGGGGGTTATCTTCGTATTATCTTACTATCCCCTGCTATATAAGGTGCCAAAAAGCAAGCTCGCCCAGCCCTGGTCAAACAAACACACATACAGGCGTCATTCCAAAAAACATTTTTTGGGGTTGGGTGGTCATTAAACGTCGACATATACCAATTACCAACATCTCAGGTTATTTTTGTTTACGGTCGCATTAGTGTTCGAAAAGTTAAAGAAAAAGCGAGTAGGCAGAGATAATGATAGCGTATGAGGGAAAAGAAGAGATGTGAAGAAACATCAAACTAATGCACGATGTCTCCCGTAAAGTGTCACATGGTACAAAGTAACGATTAGGGGAAAAGGCCTATTTAATTTAATTGATTTAAATGTACAACTGACGTGCATACGTTTATTTTGTACAAATAATAATAGAAATGTGTAGTAAAAACTGGCGGCCTATTGATTATTGTATCGGACGCATGATCATATGATGTAGTGTGTAATGGCTTGAACGTCTCGCTCGTGAAGCGAGAGTCGTTCGTTCACATCTCTCGTTCAATTTGAATGACTCGTTCACAAGCGACCCATCACTACGGACCAGAGTCAAAGATATACGGAGTTCGACTTTTTTAAATTTTTTTTAAAAAAGATAAAGATGGCGAGTATAACAGTAAAGCTATTTAAATCAGGAAAAACTTTTAACTCTTTGAAGGTAACACAAAATGAAATTTTGAGATTAAATAACTATTGTACAATCATAAAATATAACTTAAAACTATCAAATCGCTTTTTAATGTGTTATATTCATATTTATGATTTACGTTGAGTCAGAGGTCAGGGTTCAAATCTCAAGTCAGGATAATGATTTATTATGAACATTGCCGTGTATAAACGGCCTAAGCGCCTTTGTAAGCAAATTGCACTTGGAAATGGCATTAACCTGGAGTAAAAGGGCGAAAGTAACTTTTGGTGGTGTTGGAATTCTCTGAATCCTTTAGAGCTCACTTAAAGTTGGGACGAATTGCCCTTTATACACCACATTAGTTAAGAAAACTAACCTGTTATAAATGAAATAAATATACACACAAATCAAAGTGATTTGCGTTTTTTTAGCATCATGTCTTACTACCTGTTCAGCTCAAGGTTAATGTATATATGTTACAGGAAAAGTAGATTGTTAGGGAGAGTTGACTCAGCCTAGGTAAAGTCGACTCTTACTAAAAGTATCAGTAAAAGTTGATTGAGAATAAACAGATAAACTTTTCCTAGGAAGAGTTAACTATGCCTGCTGTGGTTTAGTAAAAGTTGATTCCGCGATGTTGCTCTCCACATGCAACTGTTTTGAATATCCCAGCTCTACTGTTTCGTGAAAAAGTTAAGCTAGAACGCTCGACCTCCAAGGTAAATTCGGTTAGGTTATGTTAGGTTATGCTATAATAGATATTTATATATCTCTTTGTATTATAAAGGTTTTGCTTTTTTATTTGGTTTTTATTAGGTAGTATACTGTTCCCTTGCAAAAAATCAACTTCTACTAACTCAAGGTAGTAAGAGTATACTTTCCCTAGGTACAGTCAACTCTGAATAGTAAATGTTGATCGAAATTCATCACTTTCCGCTTTTAATCAACTTTTACTAAAAATACCAGTAAGAATCGACTTTACCTAGGCCGAGTCGACTCTTACTGGAGAATCTACTTTTCCTGTAACATATATACTAATCACACTAATCATTCAGGAATAAGGACGGTTGAATTTAAAGGAAGTGTACTCATACTTGCCTGGAGGGAGAGAGTAAAACCATTTTGGTAACATAATAGTGAATTAGATATTAAGTTTTAGATTGTATAGTAAATTGTCTATTGTATAAATAAAATATATATTTTAAATTTTACTTACCCCCTAAGATGTCTTTGGTATCACAGGTTAAATATCACAGCCTTAGACCATTCATACAATGCGTGGTGTTCAGGAAAAGTATTTGTTAACATTTTGTGTTAGTCAATTTACACATAGGCTACAATAAAACGATACCAAACAACATTAGTAGTAGGCCTAATAATATATTATGGATTGACAGGTCAATATTAATAGTAATAGTTTATTGGTTTAAATAGTTGAATAAATACAACTTAGCATGCTCAAAAACATCTTACATTCACCTTCACCCTTTTTGATGCACAACAATGCCAGAAGAAAAATAACCATTGAGCTGATTTTAAATATTAGTTAATAACTAGAGAGGAGTTGACTCCACTATTAAATATATTTGAATCTCAAATTGTAAAAAATATATATTAACATTAGAGAAAATGATTTAGATAATGTTCATTATAATTGTAGTAAGGAGAATTAGATGAAATTAATAATATAAGGGACACACTTAGATGTTACATTTAGTTACATTGATATGTATAACTTCTTTTAGTCAATTAAATAAGACAGAAATCATTATAATTTATAATTAGTGTTACACTTCTTAAATATTAATCACTTTGTACTTATATATGTTATCCAGTCTTTTTAATGAATCATAACTCTGTACAAGTATAACCTGGATGAAACACATGCGTTTATTTTCTATTAAATCTCCTAAATAATCAATTATATCAATACTTAACATAGGCACAATAATATAAATAGCCCCTAATTAACTTGACCACATAAGTTCAATACTAATAGATTGTAAATACTTATTTTTGTTAAAGATTTTACTTGATAAATTATACCTTTTATTTTAATGTTTTAAAACAAATTTTATGTTGATATTTTATACTGTTAATTGTCTTTGTTCACATTTGTAAGGTCCATCAAAAACAATCTAGTCAACCCAATTAATCTTTTGTCATCCTTTCTATCGGTCATTCTTATAAATGTCATTTGCTTAAGATATTTTAATCAATATAGTTCAACACACTTTACTTGCTAACCTGTTTTTCAAACAATGTACTAGAATGTATAAATAATTCAACTAATGAATGTATAAATAATTCAACTAATGAATTATATATTAATGGCATAACAATTACCTATTATTTTTGTTTAAAGACTCCTACTTGGTAAGTCATATCTTTCATATAGTTTTTAAAATATTTTATGTTGAATTTGTTTAAAAATTTATAAAATTAATTGTCTTTGTTAACATTTTTAAGGTACTATTAACTACAATCTAGTCAAATTGCAAATTCATTCTCTAGTTAATTTGATATCAGCCACTCCTAAAACCTGTTATTGCTTAGAATATTTTAAACACCTCAGAATACTTTTTCCTTGTTTATCTGTTAATTAAATCATTTCTAGAATATTATTATTGTAAAATCTTACCATTGACCTTTTAGAAGTGCTGTTGAACTTATTTAAATTAAAATTGTTTTAATTAACTTCATGACGAATGAGTTCTTTCTCTAACTAAATCATCTTGCATGTTATTTATTCTTGATTTCTGTCTTATTTAATTGACTAAAATAAGTTATACCTATCAATTTAAGTAAATGTAACATCTAAGTGTGTTCCTTATACTATTCATAAGAGGAAATACAGTAGCCCCATGGCTTTTTTGGTGCTGACTGACAGCTTTGAAAAGTTACCAGACCAAATAATGTATCCCTACGCCGAACCATATGATCTGCAAACACATGTGCTTAGCAGCTGTCAAAAATTTAGGTATATACCTAAATGTTGACTGTCAGAAGTCAGCTGTGAGCCGTCAGTCAGCACTAAAGAAGCCTTGGGGCTACTGTAGTAATATAGGCCTAACAGAATAGTATAAAATGGAAATAGTGGTCAAATGTTAACATTTATTTACTAAAATGCATTTATTATAGGTAACATTCAGCTAAGTGTTAAATTAATTGTCTGTTTGTTAAGTTTTACCTATAAATGTGTTGGGGCTGGACCACCAATAATAATCAGTATTTTCAAAATATTGATTTTTTTTTATGAATCTCATATACAATATTTTCATGTATCTTCAAACCAGCTGAAGGATTCTAAGGTCCCATATCCAGGCTAACTTGACCCACCAAAGATAACCTTCAATTGGTACACACATTTAAAGTTTGATTGTAACTAAAAACATTTAAACATATGTTTTAGTGAATTCGTTTTTTTAAGTTGCCATTATCATGAAAGGTTCTTGTGGATGAAATTTTATACTACTTTGGGGGTCAAGTTGTACCAAGGAATGTTAAATGTTATCCTAACATGTAGGTGATGACTAAATCTTTGTCGAGTCCCAGAAATTATTATTCATAATATTGATCAACTCGATACCGTACTACATTGTTTATTGTAACTACTGGGGTAACACTTTCCCAAAATTTATCAATATAAATCTAAAAATTTATTTACATACAGTTATTAACAATTTTAACTTGTGAGCCTCAGCTAGAATGATAAAATTTGTTCCTGGTAGCCCCGATGGGACAGAAAATAAACTTGCCTGGTTGTATGTACGCTGAGCCCAACAGGTTCCGTTCAATAGGCACACCCACATGAATGCAATCCCCTGGGCATTATTTAAGAAAGGTCAGAAGGAAAAAAAATCATGTTGCAGTCCTCTGGCCTGTGTGTTCCCTAGTACTCTTGGAAAGTTCACATGGACCGGATTGAGGCTCAACATGTTCATTCAGCCTCTATATTTAAAACTAATTTTATAGTAATCTTTTGGATTGCTGAAAGATGTTTAACTTGACATATATTTTAAAAACCAAAATTAGATGGTTTTACATGTTTGTGTACATGTCTTAATTTGTAAATACATGCAGCCTGTGACATGGACAAACTCAATTTAAATAATTTATTTTGAGTGCAATGACTTCCATTATTATCATCTTTGCCAGGATGGTTTAAAATACAGCACCACAGTGAGCAGTAAAGGATCTAAAAGTACCACCACAGTTGTGAGAAATGTCGAACTAGATGCAGCAAATGTGCCTGGCCTGAGTTCTGCTGTTGTATCAATCCCTAATGGAGGTACGTCTTTTTGTTTACAAAGGGACTTGAATGTTATGTTTTCAATAAATTGGTGTGTACAGGGTCAATTCTATTTGAATACAAGTGTTATAATGTGTTCATTTTACCAACACCGAGTCTAGGCCTACTTTGATTTAGACAGGCCCGACACCTTAGCTCAGTAGGTAGCATGCTAAGGGTCCTAGGTTCGATTCCTGGCACGGCTGAAAAATGTATCATTGGTGAAATGTGGGTTTCCGCTTTCACTGTGATGAATTGATGCCAGGACATGGGTATTGTATCTGTTCTAGATTTAAGTTATTATATCAGCATACAATTTATAAACTAAGTCGGTTCAGAAAGTGCACGTTAAATACCACAAATAAATAAAATGAGCAAAACATATTTTTACAGTGGTCGATCAGTATAAAGTGTTAGACTCACAATGCATGTCGATAGGCCTATTCTTCTTCATGGAATACTCAAATCTTGGCTTAAAAATAAAGGTGGGAAACAAATTCAACCTTACCGAGATTTGATACAAAGTTTCTCAGGGATGGAATTTAGGTTCGGTATCGTTTGATTACACTTTTCAGACATATTAATATCAACAGTGCTTGAATATTTTTCATAAGCAAAGTGACATTTGAACATCAACTTTTTCAATGACTAGAAAAAGTTATGATCAAATTCTGTAATGCCTACAACAAGTATTTCAGAACTATTGAGATTACTTATGCATTGAAAGCTAAACTAAACAAAGCTAAACTTAAATAATATTTTGTTTAAAAATGAGGTGGCCCAATGGCTAGATAAATATATAATAAGGAAGTCAATCAAACTAAAGGAAGTTAATGAAATTAAAGAAAAAGGAAAAATAAACTACTAAGAGTAAGTTTGATGAAGAAAGCCCACCTAGGGAAAGAGGAAAGAATGTGGGAAGAATCCAATGCACAAAGGTGACATCTTATTTTCTTCAGTTTTCTATAGTAGAAATAGTCAGTCTCTCTCTCTCTCTCTCTCACACACACACACACACACATTTTAACACAAATAGAATAATATTTTAGCATTGTTGCCTTTATCAATCACACAGAAGAAGAGAGTAAAAATAACACAAGCACTGGATTACTCCATTTTGAATTTAAAGAAAGACTATTAGAAACACATTGTGCCAACTGCTTTTGGGAGTAAAGATAAATTTCTTGGCTGTGGTTAGTATTTATATAGACCTATTTAAAAATAATAAAAATAATATGAAAATAAATAAATAATAAAATAAATTGAAAAAAGTATCTTCTATTGATGCCTGGTGGTAATACATTGGTGAGCCAATTTCCACTGTCTAAAAGTTGAGAACTGTTGCACTGTTTGAGAAATGTTCTTAATATTTTGGTGGTGTAGCAGGTTTGAAAGTCCTCGTTGTGGATACCGGCATGGATGGGAAGCTTGTTCAAATCTTAGTGGTTTGTGTCAAAACGATGATTGTTCATTCGCTGTCTGAGAGAACCTCTAGTAAGGCCTATATATACTGAATCACATGATTTGCATTGTAGTTGATATATCAAGTTATTGTTTAGCTGTTGAAGGACGTAGCTGGTAGGTGGATTCCACATGTGCTGCAACGGGTGCTATCGCAGGGGTATGAACCTTAGGTAGTCAGTTTTTCTTCTCGGATTCTCTTGGGGCCAGGAAGTTTGGGATGAACTAGAATATTGTGGAGATTGCGTGGCCATTTGAAAGTGACTCTTGGGGGTGAACTAAGAAGGTTTTGGGTCTGGGTGAAACTGGTTAGGAATTTGTAACCACTTTTAAGGATGGTGTTGATATGTTGTAGACCAGGATGGCATTGAGCTGTGAGAGGGATGTCCTCAACCAAATAATCAAAAAAACAAAACAAAGGTGTAATGTCATTTAAAAAAAATAAGAATGTCTTATTTGAATAAATTCTTATTTAAAATAATCGTTCCAGCTAATAATCACTAATAATGCTGTCATATTTGTTTGGGTTTAAGAACTAGATGAAATGTTAGTTAAAATTACTTTTCCGATTGGTCATTCCACATATAGTGTATTCCTGTAAAAATGTTATAATTCAGGACTGTCATAAGCGAAATGATGTTTAAAAACAGGTGACAAAGCCATTATTTACCCCACCTAAAGGCAAAAATCAAACATCCTTTAAAAACATTGTATCCATCAGTATGGTACTTTGACTTGTCTTTACTTGGAATAATAAAGTCAGAAAATTCTAATCACAGAAATGCTATGTATCTTTTCCTCGACTTCCTGATCAATTTTATCTTTATTGGGAGAGAGCTATAGCGAGTTCTATGGATTAATTTACTCTTTAACAATCAAAATAAAAGCCACAAGGAAATTTAATCTTATTATTGAGGTAAGTTAATTTTGTTTTTCAGAAGTGGGTCCAGGCGCAGCCAAACAAGGACAATATAAAAATCCAGAATACTTTTGCTACAATCCTATCTCTTATTTTGAAGCCGAGATCGAAATGGCAAAGTACAGAATACCACAACCTTCAAGCAACCAAAAGTAAACAATACATGATGACTAAGTGTAACATATTAGTAGAAACCATTCAATGATTGTCTTTAAGTTTGAAATAAACTGATTTTAAATTGATGTAAAACGGTTATGTACATATTTAATTATTGGGAGAATATATAGTATTAATTATAACAACTATTATTTCGTTTAAGTAACTGTTCATTCTTTACAAGTTTCCTTTTTTCCCTCTTTTTATATATTTTTTTCCCTATTTTAGGAAGTTGTATTGTGTTTTTCACACTCCCTTTTAATGGGTTCCAATAGAATGAAACCTAAGTTGGGGAATTGGGCAGTAACGATCAATTATATTTAAGAAGAAGCCATGTTGTGTTTGTTACTTTTATAGGTTTTTATCCGCCTTTCCTATACTTTATTCTAAATATATCATATATGTGAGCAACATAATTTTAGGTCATATTATGCAACATATCAACTTTAGTGCCAGTGTTGACTCAATTAAATAAATAGGACATGGCTTAATTCTGAGGAACTGCACAAGCTTCAGATTATAGTGTTGAAAAAACAATTATGTCCTTTCAAGAACAAACATTGGCTTTTTAGATTGCTAATTAACAATTTCCACTCGAATCGATTCACAAAGCAAGCCCGAGTGTATTTAAATAAACAACTCTTATTTAACTTTGATTGAAACGATGACCTGGCGGTCTAGGGGTAATGTGTCAGACTTATGTGCTGGTGGTGGGGTTCAATCCTCAGTCCCGGCACAGATTTATCTGATTACCAAACCCTTCCTTCACCTCTGACAAGACATCTTGTGAATGTGGGGAATGCCAGGCCTCCACCGTGGTTCAGATTCCACGTTAAACTGTAGGTCCTCCATTTCATCTCACAATCACCCTACCATTACACATTAGCGTGTGTATAACCCGAACGGGTAGTAAGACGCGGTGCTAATAATAATAATTGATTGAAACAAAAGAGAATATTTTTATTACTTGATTTGTAGTATAACAAAACAAATTATCACTTTATAAACACACTCATTTTAACACATGTTTTCAGGTAAATAACAAATTTGTGCCAAAACAAATGATTACCTTAAGATATTACAGTTAAAGCAGACATCACCAAAAATAAAACCACCATATAAAAATATATTTAAAGTTTGTGTGAAGAGAGCAGAGAAATTTGTTTCACATAGAGTTTATCAAGAGTGAAAATAAGTAGTAGTTTAAAACATAATTTAAGATTTTATGATCTTTAAATTTTTATTGCTATTAAAATTAGAACTGTACCTCAAAGTTTATTGATCAAAATTGATGCATTTTTTAAAAATAATCTCATTTTACACAGTAAAGTCAAATTCCTTAAAATCATTTCGAAATTGTTTGGCCAGGTTCGTTTCCTCTTCTTTGGATATCTTACAATCCCTCCAATCGGCTCTGTCCTCCATGTCGAGCAAAGCACTGGAAGCCAGCACCTCCCTAGAAAATGATAATACTTTCACTTCTCTGTTGTATTCTTTGGTCTAGTATTCAATCTATTTTAATCTATTTAGCTCCATTGTATGAAGACAATTAACTACTGATCAGAGTCATACCAAGAAGGAATGTTTTGAGGGTGTAGCACCTTGTACCTGACTTTGATTGATAAAATATTTTTATATTTCTCAATGCACAACACATTAATTATATTATAAATAAATTGTACGGCACACAGCACATACTTTCTCTTGCTTTTATCCTAAAATAGACATTTACCAAATATTTGTATGATTTGTGAAACAAGATAACACTACACTAAAGATCATAAATGAAATAATATACACTGTTACCTACTCTATGGCATTAGGAACTAAGAACTCTGTTTCAGAAAAATTGAAAAAAGAGAAATTTCTTTGTCCACCAAGGCGCATAAGAATCAAATTCATTTTCAAAGACCTGAATTATAGAGTATATATATTTTCTTATAGCTCATAAGTTGTTGGTTTTATAAAAAAAAATATCTTATCTTTCAATAGTAATACAATTTTTCAACGGTAAGTTATTTTGTATCTCAAATAGTTGTGAAGAAATGAAAATTGGAAAATTTCCACATGTAAAGTACCCTCATTTTCATAAGGAATATGAGAATTTCCATTTTGTTTATAGTGATAAACAGTGTCTAGGTATAAAATTTAATCAAAATCATTAGAATGAATTTTGAGAAAATCTATTTTTTCTCTTTTTGCCCTTCAGTAAACTGCCCTTAAATTTAGCGTTAGATATATAATTTCAAAAACCCCTTGGGAGGGGGCCTTATGAAAACACCAGATACCAAGAATTGGCCCAATCTGTAGAATAGTTTCGGCTCTAGTCCGAGGTACAAAGAGACGGCAATGCGAAAACTACTTATTGGTTTCAGGGGGTCATGAAACGTAAACATTTATTTAAATCTCGAATTCTATTTTTTCTTTAAAAAAAAAATACTTTCTTTACCTGGTGTCAAGAGAAAGTAAACAGTTAAATTGTTTCAACAGGGATTTTATGCTAAAAATTTATTTGCAATGTCTTGTTGGGGGTCTACACAATGAGAAACTGAAGGTATTATGGTCCTGCAGAAATATTACATTGTAATGTATGAGTAAGATTAATTATGGAATCTATCGGAAACATGGGTGATAGAAAGTAGTTTTTTTTAAATAAAAATGCGTGCTATACTTGACATGTTGTAAAAAATACTGTGTGTGTGAAATTGTACTGTTTTGGACACCCCCACCATTGGGGAGAGGGGATCAAATACCTAAACCCAAAGAGAATCATTTTAAACTTTACTTTACTAATGTGAATACAATTAATAAAGTCAGTGGCTAAATGGTCTAAGACATTAGTCTCGTGATAGACTGTCCTGCTGATCAGGGGTGCAGAATATGTAAAAACGCACGAACGAGGTTCGAGGGAAATTTGAGGCAGGGAAAAATCCCAGCCATTTTGTTAACATTTTTAGTACATTCAGGTTCTGATGTAGTAGTTTCATTTGTATGAAAAACTAAGACAGATGACACTCAACACCCAACACTATCAGTGTGTGCCATAGTGAGGCAGTGCCGGTGTAAGCACAAATAGAAGTGGAGTCTAGGGGCTAATATAATGTGTCAAGAGTTCTAGGATAAGATGTCAGAGGTTGAGATAAGGGGCTAAGGAAAAAGCTAATAAATTATTCAACCTGGCTTATAGTGTGATCGAGTGTCATCACTCATCAGTCACCTACCTTACCGCAGGTGTTTGGTAGCTATGGCGGGCAGGCGGGGGAGGGTAGGGAAGGTTGAGCAATGTTTTGTTTTAGTTTGAATTTAGTCACCCATTATATCATGACCTAATTACATGGCTTTGTATGTGCAGTTTATTAAAACTCGTGACATGCTTGTAGCAATGAAATTGTTGTTTTAGTGGACCTATTAATGTTTGTACATTGTACAATAGATAAGATAAATGTTTATAAAAAATTATATGGTTTAGGGAAACAAATGTTTATTATGTCAACTCTTCTAATTGTGAATGGTATGACACGTGATAAACTCAGATATCACATATTTAATAAGCTTTCCTAAGGAGTATTGCAAGTTTTGTAAAATGTAAATCATTTGATCAGGAAAAACTAATAGTTGTAAATAGCGATAGTATTTCCCCTAGTGTGGTTGATAGTGAAAAACCCTCCAGTTCTGGTGAGTATATGAAAAAACAAAAAGTTTATGAAAATTAACAACTAAACCAAGGCCTCCCGGAATTACACTCCAATGCCTCTTACTCTAAAGATGTAAAATTAAATGTTGGTACTGGAAAGCCTACTGTCATCAGTGAACAATTAATAACAATATGTAATGCACACAAAGAAATGGGAAGGTTGCCATTTCTGGGAGACAACTAAATTTTTTATAAGGTAGGTATTATAAAAAATAACTATGATTAAAAATATATATTTAAATTTGAATTTTCCAAACTATGTAGTTGGTAATAATCCTTATTCCCTTCAGCCTCTAAAAAATATTCAATGTTTTATTAATTTTGAATACTATGGTGTAGGTACTATAAAAATAACTGATTAAAAAATATATTTAAATTTGAATTTTCCAAACTATGTAGTTGGTAATAATCCTTATTCCCTTCAGCCTCTATAAAATATTAAATGTTTTATTAATTTTGAGTACTATGGTGTAGGTACTATAAAAATAACTGATTAAAAAATATATTTAAATTTGAATTTTCCAAACTATATAGTTGGTAATAATCCTTATTCCCTTCAGCCTCTATAAAATATTCAATGTTTTATTAATTTTGAGTACTATGGTTTTCGGGATTTTTTTGATTAAAATTTTATGTTCTGTGGAAATATTGGATCTCTGAACATATTCTGCACCCTTGCTGTCGATGACCGGGAGATAGGGGTTCAAATACCAATTGGGCCCCAATGAGGGTGTTCTTTGGTTTCCCACTCTTTTTTACATGCAAATATATATATAACCTCTTAAATACTGCCGTGCTCATCCCTACCCCACTAGAGTAATCATAATTATATATAATCATATAACCTGAACAGGTAGCAAGAGGAGGTTCTAAAATATGAATATATTTAAACTTGGATTATATTTGGAGAAATTGAAACCAATGAACAATTTCTTTACTTGTATGGAAAGTTGACTAGTTTATAAAACTACAATTCCTAAGAAAACTGAGACATGCTGAGTACAAGAAAGGTATAATACATTCATGACCTTAATTTACTTGGATGACAGCTCAAAAAGTTACTATAAATAGTCCATAATGTATCCCTACCCCAACAGATGACATAATGTCACTTTGGATAGCTGTAATGAAAACATATGATAATGTTTGAATGTGATATTTAACCACAGTAATTTAGGCCAATATTATTTATATATTTATTTGAGGCTCGGCACAAAGCTTATTTATCATTTTATTCCACTTAAAAAATTATTATTCACAGCACCTTCAAAAAAAGGTCTATTTAACATAGCTTCAAAATGGCGACTGACGAATTTAAACCATGTGATTGAAAGTGATGAAAACAAGTACTTTACAATGATGCAACCACGCGGCGGGTAAAAATATTTTTTAACGTTTCAAAATTAAGAATAAGTACATTCAATTATGTTTAAAATATTGTTTTGGAGTGAATAAAAATAAATTATTAAAATTAATGAAATAGTGTGAGAAAACTTAAGTTTACGTTATTTTAAATGGAAAATATAACAGGTAATTAAAAAACTTAACATTTATAACAAAACAGTGATCATCTACAAGTGTTGGCAACCCAAAACCTAAACATATGATTTCTGAACTGTCATCCAGGTAAAAAAAACTCTCATGAACAGAGACTACAACAAAGTAGTTTACTTATATAAGGGTCAACACGCTCCTCTTCACTCCCTAGCGATCTGTGAGCTGAGTATTTAGCACCATTTTTAAATCTGGAGGAATTCTCAAGATTTTAACCATTTCATTTTAAGTTTACATTTTTATTAAATAAAAAAAATTAGAACATAACTTTGGGTTTTTATGAAAATGACAACACATATTTTTACAGCCTAAATTCATAACATTTTACTATATTATTGTATTATTTTATAGGTATTGATAATATCTATCAAGTGACAGTTTCAGATCACATGACCTGACGTGAATTTGTGAAAGGAGAACTAGTAACTTTTCTAGTTGTAAAATAAGGTCCTTCCTTTGGTATGAAAATAGGGGTATGAATATGGGGTTTTATCTTACAAGAGAGAAAGTACATTCTTTATAGATTTGTCCCCTTGTTTGGGTTTGCGCAAGACATGTTGATGAGTCATGAACTGGCCTTGTATAGTTTTGTGTCAGTTCTGGGAAAGGCCAACATTTGAATAGTTAATAAAATGAGCAGGAATGAGTATTTAAAAAATAAATTTAAGTTTTCAATCCATTATTATTTGTGAAAATACATGCCTATAACATTTGATGGATTAAAACTCCAATGTTCTAAGATCACTTATACAATACCTGCCAAATTGCAGAGGAAAGTTCTTCTTAACTCGATGAAAAAGCTTTTCTCCTGATGGGAGCTCCACATAAAAATATGGTGTTCCAGGTGGTGCGATCTGTTCCAATTTGGAGTGAGTTGGAATCTCATCCAGTTGGAAACCTTGGGCCTCTGCACACTCCTATTGTTTATAGAAAGTACAAATTCATCTAGTTGGACTTTGTATCACTATTTAAGCTTTCAAACACAGCATTAAATTGATTAAATTAGTTGAGAAATGACACCTAGACACTGTTGATCAAACCCAGGACCTCTGACTTGTGTCGCATCAATGCTCTACCACCAAAATATACATAAATTGTCTTGTGCTCAGTCCCATTCTTCACTCATGGTTTAAGGCAAGGTTCAATTTCTAGTGGTGTAATATATCTAGGTGGTGGGTTTTTTCCTTCAACTAGTGGTAATTTAATTTAATTGAAGTTATGTGGGCAAGGCAGAGCTAAATCTGTATCAAGGTTAATTTTCCACCTATTGATAATAAAATTAAGTATTGCCTAATGGCTTGGAAATGGATAATAAGACAATAATGTAAAGTAGGTGATAGTGAAGGAAGTCAACCTGAAAGGATAGTTGCACCTTGATTTTGGTTGGAAGAACAGT
This sequence comes from Timema douglasi, assembly GCA_901482245.1. NCBI lineage: Eukaryota > Metazoa > Arthropoda > Insecta > Phasmatodea > Timematidae > Timema > Timema douglasi. Next base: position 22,813 of record CABEEJ010001295.1, on the reverse strand, counting down.
GGCAAAAGTTCAAACATATTTATTAACAGTCAACAGTGATAACATTTTACCATTTTATGTGTGTTATTTTATAGGTTATGATAATATGTATCAAAAGTGACAGCTGGCATGACTTAACGTATGGATATATTAAGATAAATTTAGGAAATGTATTAACTTCTACTGTTCTTATTACCAAAATCATACTATTGATTAGGCCTAGATAGGAACAAACACACTCAGTAGCGTAGCTCAAGGAGAAAGAGGGTTCCAGGGNGGGGGGGGGGGGGGGGGGGGGGGGCAGCACTTTTGGTCTACTACAACGAAAAGAAGTTTTTTTTCTGCCTGGGTAGTACAAGATATCAGACACATTTTTATTATTTACTACTTAAAGACATAAAATGTAAATACATATTAAACACTTAAATTTCCCTATTTTACTTTAATTCAAATTAAACATACATTCTGACTTTGGTGGAGTGATTCATGAAGGTGCATCAATCAAAGGATGAAATAGAAAACTTAAATGCGAGTGGTTTTTTTGAACTCTGCCAAATAATGGAAATACGAGGTCCGGCTGATAAATAATGGGCCGTAAGAACAAAACAACGTACAGCACCATGCGTGCTGCCATCTTGTAGCTACATTCCCATACTACAAACATTCCAACACTCGTTGACCCACTTCCTCTCATTTTCTATCAGTCACCATTGGTATGGAGCCGAGTACGCCAGCTATGTAAACGCGTCTAAAAAACTTGCAGTGATTGAATTTTTTAAAAGATGAAAAAGTTAACGCTAGTGACATTCATCGTTGTCTAAAAGCCGTTTGTGTTGATGATACTGTTGATGGAAGTACTGTGAGTATGTGGGCAATAAAAGTTTGTTCATCAGTAGCTGGTAAAGTGAATATTGAAGATGAACCTCGCAGGGGTCGACTAGTGTCTGTGAATGATGACAAGCATCAAAAGGAGATGGATGAATTGATTTAAAATGACCATTGCATAATACAACAACGCATCTCCACCAGGATAGGCATATTATTATTATTATTATTAGCACCGCGTCTTACTACCCGTTCGGGTTGTACGCACTTACGCTAATGTGTAATGGTAGGGTGATTGTGAGATGAAATGAAGGACCTACAGTTTAACGTGGAATCCGAACCATGGTGGAGNTTATTATTATTATTATTATTATTATTATTATTAGCACCGCGTCTTACTACCCGTTCGGGTTACACGCACTTACGCTAATGTGTAATGGTAGGGTGATTGTGAGATGAAATGGAGGACCTACAGTTTAACGTGGAATCCGAACCATGGTGGAGGCCTGGCATTCCCCACATTCACAAGATGTCTTGTCAGAGGTAAAGGAAGGGTTTGGTAATCAGATAAACCTGTGCCGGGACCAAGGATTGAACCCCGGCCGCCAGCACAGAAGTCTGACACCCTACCCCTAGACCGCCAGGTCACCCACGATAGGCATAGTGAAAGAACAAGTAGGACACATTATTGCACAATGGAACTAGCGTAAAATCTGTTTGTGGTGGGTGTCATGCACTCACAGAAGAGAACAAACAATGAAAGGAATGTTGTGAACAACTTCTGAAACGTTATCTTGATGAGGGAATGATTTCCATTTTAAATATTGTGATGGGAGACGAACTTGAGTGCATCAATACGACCCAGAAGAAAAACGGCAGAGCAGGGAATACTGGCACTATGGTTCGCCATAACCAAAAAAATTCAAAGCACAACCCACTGCAAAAAAAAAAAAATCTCTTGGCAGTGTTTTGGGATCCCAAACTTGTGTACGTGATTGACTACTGGAAAGCTGGGTCGACCGCAAATTCTGTCCTATACATACGAAAAGGAATTTACTGTGAGGCTGAAACTGAATCAATGGGAAATAGAGGAAATGTTTTAGAGTTTGTTTATTTGTTAACGAAATACAACACAGTGCTACATAAACATTTCCTAAAAACCAAACTGAGGAAAATGTTTGCTAAATCCTATATTGTCACCTACTATAAAGAACAAGTTTATATACATTTTGGGAGAAAAAGTAAGAAGCAAAGTTAACGAGCAAGTAAAAGACACCAAGTCTTGCGCTACATTATGATTGATGGAAATAAAGTAAAGGTAGTGGAATTATTTGTTGATTTCATTGAAACAAAGGGTAAAACTGCTGAGAATATTTCAAATATGATTTTATCTCTATAAGAAAAACCTCTTTTACTTTATGAGGTAATTCTATTATATTTGGAAGAAGGTATAGGAAAGGTGGGTAGAAACATATAAAAGGGACGAACACAATATGGCTTTTACAATGAAAAGAAGAACACAGTTCATACTTTACATTGCTGCCATTGGACAAAGAGGTAATGGCTGTCTTTTAAAGAAAATCAAGGTGAAAAATGTAAACCGTATTCTTCTTTTAATTGTAAAAGCCATATTCTGTTTGTCCCTATTATATGTTTCTATTCACCTTTCCTATACCTTCTTCCAAATTTAATTCAAATATGATTTTGCTAAAATTAAAAAACTACAGAATATATACTCAAAATTGAGGACAAGCATATGATAATGCTGCTGTGATGGTCAACATACTTACGTTCAGACACATATCAAGGAACTTAATAGAAAAGCAGAATTTGTTGCATGCACAGATCACATGCCAATTTGATACAAAACTAGAGGATTAAAATAATTTTAACTGAAAATAGGGACAAACTAGTTAACAATTCAATAGCCTGTGCCAAAAAATGTGTGATGATCTAGGAATAGTCATGGTGAGTCAACGTCGATGTAGAAAGAAAAATACCGATGGCTGGTGAAGAATCACGAGATGCTGAATTGACATACAAAAGTGAATTGAGAGAAATGTTTTCTTCGTTTGACAATGATCCAAGAAATTACTCTCAGATTTCAACAGCTTCGTGTTCTTGCTGAGAAATATGCCTTCTTCACTACAGCAAAGCTTTTGAATGAAAAATAATGATTACAATGACATTAATAAGGAAGAGTTCCTCGTTGAGAGAAAAAGACATCAGAGTGTATTGCTGTTGCTGCTATGCAAGACGAAACAGTGGCGTGGAAGGAAAGTCCCCCTGAACATTTACAGTTTATTAAAAAATACATTCTTGGAAACTCACTTCCAAATAGTGTATGTAATACTAACCCGAATTTTCCTCACAATTACTGTTAGTATTGCTACCTGTGAACAGAATTTATCTAAATTAAAATTGATCAAGAATTATTTAAGATATACAAAGAGTACCTTGCGGTTAAAAATCTTGCCATACTGTCCATAGAACAGCAACTGACAGATGAAATAAACTTCAACAATATCCTTGAAAATTTTACTAATGGAAAAGCACAAAAAAAAATAATAATAATAATTTGTAGTGTGCTGAAATTATATTGTTCACTTCAGTAATAAACATGGTATCTTTTTTTCTCTTCTACTATACATCGTTTTGACCTTTTGTCGAAGTATGTTGTGTATTGAGAGGGGCGGCACACTCTCTAGCTACGCCACTAAACACAATTCTCTCTTTATTTCTTCTTACAATTCCCACTTCTTCACACTTCCACAGTTACACATTATTTAAATTTTTGGAAATATCTATTTTTCATATAAAGAGAAACACTTTATTTTATATGTAAATGTGGAAGTGTGAAAAGTATAAGAAGAAATGAAGAAAGGAGTGTGTTTGTTCCTATTTAGGTCTAATATAACTATTATTTTAGGTTGTCTTCCTTCACTGTCACCTACTTTACATTATTGTAGTGTTTCTACACTGTCTTATTAAACTTTTCCACCTTTTGACAGCACTATATGTTTAACTTCACTTTAAACTAAGTTAGTTAGGTAAAGCTACATAAAACAACTACTCTTTCAGCCAGTGGTATTTTTTTTATATAAATAATTCTAAACTGACACTATTAATAAACCTCTCTAAAAGGAAAACTTCTTTTTGCTTTGTGAGGTAATCGTATTACTGTATTTATCTGAATCTAAGACAAGTTTCCCCCCCACCCCCCCCAAATTTATAGCTTCAAAATCTAGGGGTCATCTTAAAATCACAGACTAAGAATTGGGCTAGGCCTTCAGCAAAAGTTAACATTTTACATCTATATTTAATATTAATACTAGAGATGGGCCACTCGAATCTTCGAATCCTCAAATCCACCGAATCCTGACAAGTATTCGAGATTCGAGGATTCGGTGTTTTACTGGATCCGATGATCGAATCTTTCATCTCATAAACAAAGCATAATATTTTGAATTCAAAAATTACTTAGTTGGGCCTACTTTAAAAGCACAACTTAATCCGTAATATTTATTTTGTCGGAGAAAAGAGATAAACATGAATAAAATCTTCTTTAAAAAATAAAAATAATCATTGGGCGTGGAAAATCTTACGTGCCTAGTACCCTACCCTACCCCTGGGAAACTTGGACGCGACCGTTTCAGCGCATGCTCACGTCTAAAACTTTCACCTCATGAACAATCTTGTAAATATTTTAATGAACACATTAAAACTCTTCAAAAACTGAAAATTAAAACGAGAATTACATATAAACTCGAAATAAATAAAACAAAGTCAGCCACCATTACACACGATATAAAGTTGACCGCCATGACGTATATTATGTTTACTCGCCCGAGTGATGATTAAAATAAAGATACTGTTAATTATTACTACCCAACTGGTTTTAATTATCTACACCTACGCAAATAACCCCAATTTATTGCATACAATCCTTAAGTTAGACATTTTATTGGGTTTCATGAAAAATAAATATGGTCAACAGTCAAGACAGCGATAAAATTGTTTGTTTATCTCTACCGGCCTGCATCGTATATCAATTGTTTGTTTAAAATCGATTCAGGTAATCAGATCACTTAGTAAGCGCTCTCGAGTTTTAAGAATCAAATAACGACTTGCTAATTCATTATTTGTTTTTAAATTGATTTTAACTTAGAGTTTATTATTTTTTAAATATGTTATTGAAGTAATTGTAGAAATATTCAAACGTAGTCCTGCCTTATAAAATGGGAATGAACATATTGTAGTCGAAAATATGTTCGTGTTTTAAATTGAATATATTCTTAGAAATCGATATATCGCAATAATTGAATATATTTGTTTTCTACGTGAAAATAGATAATGGATATATAAACAAATAATAAAACATACTTAAGCATTATTGAGTTCACTATTTCCAATGTATGTTTAATTGTTAAGCATGTTGTTTTAGTCTTTAATAAAAATATCCGTTCGTATTTTTATTTTTGCTATCTTAATACAATAAAATATCTTTTAATGATGATTAAAGTTGATCAAAGGATAACAAGGGCTAATCTGTTTATTTCACGTTTTTTATAAACTTAACCCATTCTAACAACACTTTTAAAAATAACTAAAATTCACTCCAATTTTGATTGATTTGATTTTTAAACATTAATATGAGTCTAGATTGTTTAATTTGGCTGGATTTTAATCTGTATTTTGTGAGGGGTGGTTGGGGCTAATTAAAATTATAAGCATGATTGAAATAAATATTAATTCACAGTTTAGGCTTATATTGTGTAATGTAGGTCTATTTGTAAATCATTAAAATTTATAATTATTTGCTAGGATTTCGGATTCGAGATTCGAAAATAAAATGTAGATTCGGATTCGAGAAATAGTGGATTCGACCCATCTCTAATTAATACAATAGTGCAGGGCTGCCCTCCCCCCCCCCTTTTTTTTACAGATTTTATCCAGTTTTGGGCATTTCAAAGGTATAATACAAATCACAGGATATTGGGTTATTTTCATGGATTTTTAGGCTATTTTTAGGTTATCGTTAAAAATAACTATTAATCGAAACTACATGCTAACAATCTCGATACCACTCTTTAGTATTCAACAAGGTTAACTCCACAAATGGGTTGAGGATAGTGATCGGCATAATAGGCATGTAAAAGTTAAAGTGTCACGTTCTAGAAGCTAGCGTGTTAATGATCAAGTCCAATGTTCGTATTTAGGGGGAGTAAGGTATGTATGACACTCAGATTTTCACTAACGATTATCATTTGTTACAGTAAAAATTAACTTTTCATCGTTTTTATGAAACTCTTTCAAAGTTAACCTTCTTATGCAAAAGCAATATTTGAGACAAAAAAATAAATTCCTTAGAAATTCTGCAAGTCTAGTTATATTGTAAGTCAACATAGATTTTTTGTTTTGTAAATAAATTTTTTTTAGTATTATAAAATAAGTATAATAATTATTATTTTCTTCATTCATGATAAAATATATACCACTTTATAAAAATGTATTCAGAACCACTGAAAAACTGGGAGTCGTCTTAGATTCAGGTAAATACGATATTTTTGGAGGAAGGTACAGAAAAAGTGGATGGGCATATAAAATAAAAGAACACAATATGGCTTTTAGAATTAATATAAGAACACAGTTCATAGTTTACATTGCTGCCATTGGACAAAGAAGAAAATCAATCGTTACCGCCCAATACCCTGACTTAGATTTAATTCTATCAGAAATCATTAGGAGGGAGCGTGAAACACACAATGCAACTTCCTAGAAGAAACCAAAAATCACTAAAGGGAGGGAAAGGAAAGGATTGGGCGGTAATAATAGATTTTCTTGATGTGGCAGCCATTACCTTTTTGTTCAAAGGTAGCAATGTAAAGTGTAAACTGTGTTCTTTTCATTGTAAAAGCCATAATTTGTTCGTTACTTTTATATGTTTCCATCCATCCTTCCTGTACCTATATAATAAACAATTATAATAAATCTAGAAAAGTAGAGCCAGCACACTTATTAAAAAAACATGCCAAACCCAAAGCTATGCTTAAAACAAAACTTAATCAGATCTTTTGATCATTTTCTGAACTTGATCATTGGCCATATTGATCCAAATCCAGAAAAACACAATTACTTGCCTGGAACATTTCCTTCAGTTGGTCTGCAAGTTTCACATGCACTGGGACAACTTGCATTTGCAAATGAGATGTTTTATAATTCCTTTCAAAAAACACAGGAACTTTTTCCTGTGTCTTGAAAAACTTCTTCAAAGCTGACTTAAACATAATTCTTATTAAGGAAAAAAATGAAACTATCATCAGATTTTAAACACCTAGGCTATGTATTATTAACAAAAGAGTTTGAAAACATACATACTGATCTTTTAAGAGTAAATTGACAACTCTACTTGCTCAACAATACGTTCTCCTCCGGCCAGGTGGAGATCACCACAAGTAGATTTACGCATTGATAAGAGTTTAAGGGGTGGGGGCTCTCAGAGGCAGTCAATTAAACATAATTACCTTTTTAAGAATAAATTAGAGAACTTATAAAGAGGTGACCTGGCGGTTTTGGTGTAAGGTGTCAGACCTCTGTGCTGGGGTTCTGTGGTTCAATCCTCGGTCCCAGCACATATTTATCTGATTGAAAACCCTTCCTTCACCTAAGACAAGATGTGTATTAATCACAACTTGTGAATATGTGGAATGCCAGGCCTCCGTGGTTCGGATCCCATGTTAAACTTTAGGTCCTCCATTTCATCTCACAATCACCCTACCATTACACATTAGCGTAAGTGCATATAACCCAAAGAGGTAGTAAGACGCGGTGATGCTGATGATATTAATAATAATAACAACAACTTGAATATATGGTATACTACTCTCGCTTTTGAAAGAAACTTTAAAAAATCATATTTTTCTAAGATAAAACTTGTGATAGCTGATAGTTGTAGGATTCTAAGACTACTTTTAATATGAAAGATGACTTCAAGTAATGGAATTCTCCCTTAAAAATTTCAGGTTTCTTATAACAATTAGAAATCTGGTTATGAATGTCAAGTTGTGAGAACTTAAATGTCATTTTAAAACAGACCATCTGAGAACATAAATTAGATATTAAAGAAACCCGTGTAAAATTAATTTTTTTATAATATAAATAAAGTATCAGTAAATTTTTATATCTACAGTAGCCCCATGACTTCTTTGGTGCTGACTGACAGCTCACAGCTGACTTTTTACAATCAACATTTAGGTATATACCTAAATGTTGACCGTCAGAAGAAACAGCTGCTAAACATATGTTTTTTTGCAGACCATATGGTTCGACATAGGGATACATAATTTGGTCTGGTAGCTTTTCAAAGCTTTTAGCTGTCAGCTGTGAGCTGTCAGTTAGCACCAAAGAAGCCATGGGGCTACTGTATTAAGATACTGTTTCCAGCCATATATTTTCCACTACCGGCTTGTTAGGCCTGTTTTAGCTTCATATGTCTTATAATCTAACTTAAGACTTGGACAGCAACCAGTCTCCAGTCGTTAATTCATCACTGTGAAAGGGTAAACCCACATTATACCAATGATAAATTTTTGCCCATGCCAGGAATCGAACCGGGACCCTTAATTTAGTAGAAAGACATGCTACCTACTGAAATAAGGTGTTGGAATATCAGTAAATGATTATGCCAATTATTAATTACCGTTTGAAAAATAATCACAATTATGCCCTTCATGGTTTTAAAGGATACTTCTTTATTTCTTTAGCCACAGCCTCAGGTACGTCTGACAGTGACTGATGGTGAGTCACAGGCAAGATTAACAAGTGTTCAGGAACCAATCCACCTTTCGCAAGGGCTAGGTATGCCTAAGTTACAATAACCATAAATATTATACAAAGGTATCACAGATATTGCTTGTTTTACAACAATCTGTCTTCAATGCTACTAATTAAAAATATCTTATATCACCTCTTAATACTATTTCGTCACTCGAGAAGGCAAGTGTTATATATCCATTTTTTTACTTTTGTGTAAAAGAGCATTGAAGTTTGACCTTGTGTGGAAAACCAATGTTACTAGATGACAGCTCTAGATTGTATCTTTTTAAGTAATTATATAGTAGTTTCAATTTAACTGCAGGTGAATCATATGCATTCTAAATAAACTTTAACACCAAATATCTCAAATTTTACAAATTTGGAAATAGAAAACTTGCATTCTCGGGTGATGATTCGTTAGTATTAGTTAATTACTACCGTGCATCAACTTTAATTGCTTATAGCATAATATATGTATACCATGTAAATAATTATTGATTGAATCTTAACTTACTATATGAATTTGTTTTATAATATTAACACTAAAAAAATGATAGAACTGAAATGAGCAGATTTTAGGTGCCGGCTTATATTTGGTAATTTTGTAGATTTTTTGCTAAACATTTTTGTTTTGTTTGAACGTAGCAGATAAAACCTCTTATCCATTGTTGAGGAAGTGCTCTTTGAAATTCCACTCATGATGTGCATCAACTTACACATTAATCGGTGTTCTTAACCATGAAGCATCTTAAGTCAAAATATAGATAAAGATTAACTGATTTTCATCTTGATAACTGCTTACAGTTAGATTCCTGACTACATCAAGTTGGCTGACAATAAGCGGTGCCAAGTTTCACATTAATGATTAGGTTACTTATATAAAGTTTGCAATTTGCAGAGTTTTCATTTCAATTGTTTATTATTCCATTAATATCTTCATAAATAAGTTTTTAACAATAAGCCCATTTGTAACATGCCTCAACCTTTGAGGCTCAAATATTTAAATCGAAAGAATGATAATGTTATAATTTGTGTTTTGTTTATTACATTTAAAATATGTATATTCTCAACTTGTCACTGATAAATACATAAATAAAATGTGAAAACGCAAATATAAAAATCAACATTTTTCTTGGCGCCCCCAGAGTAAAACACATTTTAGGAAAATAGCTCTTCATGCTTAAAAGGTTGCCGACCCCTAAGTTATAGTATTTATATTTTGTCTGGATTCACCCTATACACCTTCTTTACAGGCAATAATTACAGAACACCAACATTTAGTATAAATTGTACGGTGACTAGGATTCAGTTTGAAAATAATATAAAGTGTAAAGTAGGACCTCAACTATTGTTACAAGTATCCAACTGATGTATGTTATTTTACACTTTTACAACACAATTTATTCTTGTGTAAGACTGAGTTTAAGTTTTCGATGCCACCTGTATGATACTTTTATATCAATTTTATTTTTTATTCTAAATTGGTATTTTAAAATTCTCAACATTACATTGATATTTAGAATAGTACAACAATATCCTACATACTATTATGATAATTATAATATTTCAACATTATTATATGATTATAATTTAAATAATTTTACTACCTCATCGCCTATACTGATGACCAAATGTTTCTCAACATCAGAACTTTGGAGACAAAACCAACAAGTTGCTGAAATCAACATTTAACAATATTAACAGAACAGTTTATCAATTGTTTGGAAAATTTTTCTACCCTAAAAGGTGACCAATTACTGCTCTAAAGGAGCCTGGTTCAATAACCGTTAATTCCATATGTAGTTTTTAATATCACATGCATATGAATACAATACAACTTGTAAATGAACCCTTTAACTTTCCCAACATGGATTTAGACAGTGGAGCAATGATGGGAAAATAATTCATGATTATTAGTTTGTCGATAAAATCATATTTAAAGGTTAATTCAACACTCATTGACAAGATAATAGAATTAATAATAGGTGTATAACCTGAATGGGTAGTAAGATGCAATGCTAAAAAAAAGACCATCTATGAATATTATTATTATTACTACCCGTTCGGGTTATACGCACTTACGCTAATGTGTAATGGTAGGGTGATTGTGAGATGAAATAGAGGACCTACAGTTTAACGTGGGATCCGAACCACGGCGGAGGCCTGGCATTCCACATATTCACAAGTTATGATTAATACACGTCTTGTCAGAGGTGAAGGAAGGATTTGGCAATCAAATAAATCTGTGCTGGGACCAAGGATTGAACCCCGGACTCCCAGCACAGAAGTCTGACACCTTACACCTAGACCGCCAGGTCACCAATACACTTGATATAACTCTTAAGTTTGAGGCCTACAGTTTTCCGGTAAATACGTAGTCCTTGCCCTTCTATCCTCCTTTCAATATTTAATTTAAAAGAGCCATTTTTATACAGTTTATCTCTCTAACTGCTTTTCCCTTTTTGAGGAATGTTGTTATATTTGTAATAATAAAGACGGATAAAAACGTACAAAAGAAAATGAACACAATATGGCTTTTACAATGAAAAGAAGCCATTAACACTTTGTACAATGGCAGCAATGTAAAGTGCGAACTGTGCTCTTTTCTTTCCAAAAACTATATTGTGTTTGTTCCCTTTATAAGTTTCTATTCAACTATCCTGTAACTTCTTTCAAATTTAATTGAATATACTTAATTAAATAGGTATGTATATTAAAATTCACTTTTCATATCTTTAAAGGAGTAATACCTTGGTCAAACACGGGTCTCTGCTTCCGTTCCGGCCCATCATCATTTTTCCTGGACCTTTTTCGCCGATTATCACCATCATCCGAGTGGTTCATGTCGTAAAAAAACTGAGTCGGCTCCTCCTGCCACACATTCCAATATTTTGAAAATACCACTTACATTATAATTCTCAATGGATGACAACCCTCAACAACATAAACTTAAATACATTAAAAAAGAGGCTATTTACCAGTAGTTAGGTTTGCAATAGCATTATTGACTCTGAACAAATGAGTCAATAAATTATTAAAAGATAATATTTGACATTAATCCAAGTCACACAAAGGACGAGTGAAATAAATAAAATACTATATTGCCGCTTCTTACGGGTTTTTTGTTGATGTGTGGTGAAAGCATGTTTCCGGAATACGGACATTCGGTCTGATCCGTCGTCTGCTGATATAATTCTTTTGCTGACATCTTATCAATTGGCTCAAGGCTTGCTGCATACAGCCATTTTTGCTTTCCCTCATTTCCAACTTTGGCTAGCGCTATGAATCTCGTGGCATGAATGGCTGTGTCGCCTGAAGAATTAAAATTACTGAAATAAAAAAAAAATACTGTGTGTTTAATTATTAGTGATGGTATGTATAAGCTAAATATTATATAATACCAAATAAAATTTGTGCTCAAAGTTATATAGGAATCGACACAAGAAACTAATGGTTGCTATATGTTAGTATTGCACATTACAAACTTGGTGTTGAATTAACTGTAACAAGGGAGTCTAACTTTACAAATGATGATGAGCTGAGCATGTGTGAAATTTAACAATTGGGTTGATATTTTTTTCATGAGCACTGTCCAAAAGGTAAAGTTCTGTACCAAATGTTCTTCCTATCTCCAAACTACAGTCCATACATCTATCACTAGTACCCTGTATACCTACACAGCTGCAGGGCTATTGTGTACGTACTTCGGCTCGAGTGTTGGTATCAACACTTTTCGATAAACCATGGGTAAAAATATTGTATGAGGAATTATGTACGTACCTCGATTTTGGCACGATATTGATCCTGACTGTTTCCAACAAGATCTAGTTACTCACATAGTGACTTCACTATTTGCTAAAGTTGACAACAAAAATTACCCAAAGCCCATAGCGCCTTGCTTACATTTCTATCTTGTTTTTAATAGCAGAAGCTTTAACACTCATGTTTTTTTAGACTTTAAAATATAATATTATTAGTTAGTTTAGAACAATTATTAAATCTTTAACATTAATTTAAAAGTTTTTACTGTTAGTTTATATATGTAGTCTTAATTTTTTTAATAATCTTAAGTGTGTTTTATTCACGCTTAGGTTAGGTTAATTTATTTGTTACACATTGTTTCAATATTCATTGTATTAGTATTAGGAAGAATATTTTACGTTTATTTTAATATTTTATCACTTTAATTCATACCGTTTAATTCATTTACTACCCTTGAACTTTTTCAGGTTTATGTCTCAAAATAAATAAGAAATGTAAGTAAAAAATTTTTTTTAGGCCTAGTCATGTATGTTTTGATAACCAGTCTCTAAGAAACTTTATTTTGTTACGTTTAAGCTACTATTAATACTAATGAATAATGTTTATAAGCTAATGAAATAATCTAATCTAAGGATTATTTGATTAAATTATAAATATTATTCAGTTGTATTAAAAGTAGCTTAAAGGTGATAAAATTAAGTATCTTTTAGGGACGGGTTATCAAAAACATGTTGACTAGGCCTACTTATAAGAATACAAATAAAATACTTAGTCTCCAATTTGGCCTAAGCGTAGACCCAATTAACTATGGGAAATATAATATTATCTTTTCTAACAACAAACTAGCGAGAAAAATAATATAACCTAAAAGAGTGTTTGATAAAATACACTTTTCATCTCATTGTCTAAGCCTTACCTTACACTTACATACAATAAATATATCTGAAACAAAATATTTTATGAGCAACCATACTAAAACACGAATAAAAATAACACTTTAAATTTACTAAACACTTAAGATTAACTTCCAAACATTCATCGGTCCCGTTCCGTTGATGATTACATTCACCGAGCGAACACAATCACACTTGTCGGGAACTACACGCAATCGTTCCTACCGATGTTGGAAACCATTCTGATGCACATACACAATAGTCCTGCTGATCTCTAAGCTTAGACCAGCCCAAGCTATAACTTCAATCTTGATATAGACATATCCAAGTGTCATGCTCTTAGCTGTTGAACAGAAAGAGCAAGTTGACCTAACTAACAGTAACTACTCCTCCAGCCACCGTTTTTCATTCATGAAACCTTGCCTTGAGGGCCATAGCTAGGCTCCAGCGCCATTCACTCGATTATCGAATACTTTTCCTTAGGACAGATCCCCTCCTATACGAGAGTTTCTATGGTATCAGCCCCTCCTTTATCATTATCTGGAACAACCATTTAACCTTTAACATCCACAACCTCCCCAAATGGCCAGTTGCAGTCTTATAATCGGAACTATACCTATAGTATGTCTACCTTATTGTACACAAAAGCTAGGCTAGTATGTTGTACAGAAAATGGCCACACCTTTATTAAATCAAATGGGGAAATATTCTCACCGCAGTGGTAGCTCAATCTCCTGAAATTGTTGTGGATTGATGTAACCCCATCTTAGTGTGGGCATGGACTATTGAATAAAACATGAGGTAGTGCAGTAGTTTCCATTTGATTGTGCCAAATAAATGAATAGTAGCCTTTATTTGGTACCAGCTATATTGAGGTGGGAGACCAAGATTAATGTTGGTTAAATTGTACAACTTTAGAATGAAATTCCAGCATGATTCCTGATTTTTCTGGAAAAAATAAATAATTCTCCCGATTTTTATAAGGCTTTTTACTCCAGTTGAGAGACCTTGAACAAATTAGCTACACCTGGCCTCTCACATTATGACATGATATTTCTATCTTATTCTCTCAACGTTCCCAAATTTCAACCCAAAATAATTAAAGCTAGAAACCTCAAAAATTTGGATGAGGATTCTCTAATTAAAGATGCCTCATCCATTTCTTGTAAAAATATAGTAGTTCTTAATAATGTTGATGAAAAAGCAAATTGTTTAAATAAAATAATACTTGAAATGTTTGACAGAAACACAATAAAATGGGTTACTAGACCACCTACCCCTTGGTTAACTCAAACCCTACAAGTACTGAGGTCCCACCGAGATACCGCCTTTAGGCTCTTTAAACAATCACATAAAAACAACCCTGACATGACATCTGCAAAGATAAACTTCTGTATAAACATAATTTATTATCACATAGCTCCTCGACTAAAGGTTTATGGAAAGACCTTAGACAATTAGGTGTTGGATACAAACATAATGGTAACAATGAAATCGCCTTATCTACCGATGATCTTAATTCTCATTTTGTGGATACTCCTGGTTTAATTGATCCTGTTCAAAAAAATGGGACTCTAACTAACTTAATATCTCAGTTCTCAAATCATCAAACATTCAATTTAATGCAACATCGCTAGCAAATGTTGTACAGTCAATTAAGCAAGTCAAAACAAATGCACAAGGAAATGACCAGATTCCAATTGAATTTATAAATAAAATACTTTTTTATGTTTCAAACCCTGTAAGATAAGCGTACTTCCAGCGCTATCAAAACCCTTTGAATATATCATACATAGACAAATATATATCTTCATAAATCATCACAAGCTGCTAGACAAACACCAATCTGGGTTTAGACCACGTCACAGCACTACCACAGCACCCATAAATGTAACTGATGATATCAGATTAGCCATGGATAGAGGACAGCTGATGCTGTTAAGACTTTAGTAAAGCTTTTGAAACCATTAACCACGATATTCTTCTTAGTAAATTACAAACAAACTTTCATTTTTCAGTAAGTTCAGCTCAACAGATATTGTCATACCTAACTGACTGCCAACAATGTGTCATGATAGGTGACACTCGGTCAACAAGGCGTTCAGTGACATCTGATGTGCAACAAGGTTCGGTCTTTGGTCCTCTCCTTTTCTCAATGTGTCATGATAGGTGACACTCGGTCAACAAGGCGTTCAGTGACATCTGATGTTCCACAAGGTTCGGTCCTTGGTCCTCTCCTTTTCTCAATGTGTCATGATAGGTGACACTCGGTCGACAAGGCGTTCAGTGACATCTAGAGTGCCACAAGGTTCAGTCCTTGGCCCTCCCCTTTTATCAATGTTTATAAATGATCTCCCTATCTGTTTTCAACATTCTCAACATCATCTATATGCTGATGATTTCCAACTATATTTATCATATTGATATGCTGTGGATAATAAGAATGCTGACTTAACTGCAATATATAATTGGTCATTACAAAATGGTCTTAATGTCAATCCTAAGAAATCTCAATCTCTTATTATAGGGTCAAAAAGAATACTTTCTTCATTGAATTTCGCATCTGTATGACAAATAAATTTAAATTATAGCCCAACTTATTTGTGCCGGTTGTTAATAAACTTGGTTTACATATAAATGAAAACCTAACACGGAATAATCATGTGAAACAAATATGCAAAATAAGTGTTTTTGCTTTACAACCAAGCGCCTGAAAAAATGTATATCAATGAATATTAAATCCACTCTCCACAATCTCTTATCCTCTCGCATTTCGATTACTGTGATGTAGTGTATAGTGAATGACCTGACAGCTGACCTTTCGGCAAGACTACAAAGACTCCAAAACACATGTGTTAAGATTTGTATTTGACCTATGGTCACGTGTTCATATTTCCCCAGACTATAAGAAACTAACTTGGCTACGACTTAGAGAAAGACGACTACACTCGATGACTATCATAAAGAAACTATTGACTTCCGACTCCCAACAATACCTTTATTCATGTATACTCAATCAACTCTAAAAGAAATTATAATTGAATAGTTCCAAGAGAAAAGTTGCAAATAATCTGCGTGTGGAAGTTCATTCGCGATATGGAGGAGTGTGAGATGTAATCACACTGTGTGTATTATTTATGTTTGTGTTAAATTGATTTATGGTCAACCTGTTTGTGTTACTCTGGTTCTCATATTATGTAATCCACATGTATTTTAACTCTAGTGTTTCTATTTCATTATGTGTGTGTGTTTTATGTATATCATTTGATTCTGTTAAAGTTCATTTTAATTGTATTGATCAAGTGTAAGAAAAGGCGACAGCCTCAACTCCACCATTATTTATTATTATTAAACATTCTAAATTTATTTATAAGTATTTAATGTTTTAGGTATTATTTGTGATACTGTGTAAATGTGGTTAAAAAAACTTGTAGAATCATCTCATGTTAGCAGAATGTTATATTTAAACAATGCATTTTGTTTATGCCAGGAAATAAAAACCTTTCACTTTTGTTTACATTTTTAGGTGCAGAATTAATTAAGTATTTAAATTACCTGACTTTTCTTTATTTTTGATTAAATTACCTAACATTTTCCTGACCTTTACAGGATTTCCGTCTGTAGCTACCATACTCAAGAAACTAAATTTACTAACAACATTTTTTGTATTATTTTAATCAGGGCCCGAGATCTTGGAAACACTAGATCATACCTAATTCATCACATGTATACCAAAATCTGTTCCAACTAGGACATAAAAATAATCTCTCTCCTAAAAGTGTTTGAGATTAAATGTTTTAAATTCTTTGATCTTGTCTTTTCAAATATTAAATGACCTATTTAGAACCAATATTAGTGGTCATTTCCTAAATAAACACGGAAATTTCTTGCAGACAGGTTTGTCCGAGTTGATTAACTATAGTGAGAAAAACTTTATTCCCATGTTCACACACATATATTTTTTTTGTCACTGTGTCTAACTACTTGCTTGGGTTACATGCTTATGAACTAATTACACTATTGTGTTGGGGATGAGGAAGGAGTAACTTAAAGGAAATGTGCACACATTTACATGGAGTGAGTGTAAAACCACCCTTGGTATACCCAACAGGGATTCGAAACTCGATCTCCCTGTCAATGACAGTACAGTAGGGGTGTGCGAATATTTGAAATTTCGAAGCATGAAAATACAGAGGGTGGGCCCTATTGCAAGGTCAACCATTTGAGTAGCCTGTCAGTCTGTTAAGTGTTAACTAGACAGGAAGGTGGACCCAAACAGAATTGATATTGCAAGGGGTGTCAAATCTAAAGAACATTTAGGGCATGTAAAGCCTAGAGATCATTTAAAATGGGTTAAAACCTAGAAAACATTTAAGGTTGTTGTAAACCTAGAGAACTTAAGGGGTGATAAGTCTAGAGAACATTTTAGGGGTTCAAGCTTAGATAACCTTTAAAGGGGGTCAAGAATTAATTTTATCATTCATTACAATTGTGTTATTTTATTAAAATTTATTGTTGTATAATATGTAAGTAGCAGAAGTATGAATGATACTAGTATTAATATTCAGTATACCAGTCCCTGTAATGAATGGAGTGAAGGTGTCATTTGTAGGGTTAGCTGGTGTATGCTTTTCAAAGGGCTTGGCAATAATATTTTCTGGTTCAGTGAGGAAAGCAACAGGAAACTATCTCACTACTAATTTCCCTAGTACGCCTTTAACTAAACTTTGGGTCACACAAACAAAAGTAGACTCTACATATTAGAAAATGATAACTACACCATGAAATAATAGAAACGATGTAAGAATCAAAATATTACCTTGTTTATTAATCACCCCATTATTTTACCCTTTCATATAATAATGTTTTAGTTTAAGAAATATAATTTCTACACTGACCGGCTAAACATTCTCCATGCAATTTTTAAATTTAAATCTATGTCAAAAACTTATCACAAAACTAAAAAAAAATTTAGATGAACCCCACTGTCTATGAAATGAATCAAAAATGATTCTCAATTTCCTGACATTTTGTTCTTAATTCAGTCTTTTTTATTAATACAAGCTCAAATAACAATGTTTTGAATTCTGCCAATACTTAAATAAAAAACTCTATTTTCAATAGGAATTTACTAATTAAGACAATTTTTATCAAAACTGAAAGAAAAATCTACTATTCAATTTGTACTATTTGGTATTTGTTCGAAAATTTTGCTATTCGATTTGATAATTCTATCCGCACACCCCTACAGTACAGTATAATGCAAGAGTGACCATAGACCAGTGAAAAGGATCATATCCATATTATTCTAAACAACTGTTTGGGCGTTTATTATTCTTTCATTTTCTGAGTAGAATGTTGAGTTATATATTACAAAAGGTGGTCTATAGGTAATGTGTCAGACTTCTGTACTGGGTTTCAGGGTTCAATCCTAAGTCCTGGCACAGATTTATCTGATTGCTAAATCCTTCCTTTACCATAAACAAGACGTGTATTAATCACAACTTGTAAATGTGAGGAATGCCAGGCCTCCACCATGGTTCTGATTCCACGTTAAACTGTAGGTCCTCCATTTCATCTCACTATCACCTGACAATTACACATTAGTGTAAGTGTGTATAACCCAAACAGGTAGTAATACACAGTGATAATGATAATAATAATAATAATAATAATAATAATAATAATAATAAAAAATCTCTTTGCATGCACTTTTGACACCACAAACATTCAAACTAAGAAAACACTTTCCAGGGTGGATGGATAAAATGAATGCCTTAATAATCCTACCGACTTCTCGAAGTCTAAAGTATTTATAGCCTTGTGTTAAATCTATAGCTAATTCAATTATACATCAATTATATTTTAGTAATTTACCTAGAATAGAATGAAACCTAGGTCTGGGAATGAGTGGTAGCAATTGATCTTCTTCAAGAGGCAGCCATTACTTCTTTGTCCAATGGCAGCAATGCAAAGTGTGAAATGTGTTCTTCTTATCATTATTATTATTATTATTATTATTATTATTATTATTATTATTATTATTATTATTAGCAACGCGTCTTACTACCCGTTCGGGTTATACGCACTTACGCTAATGTGTAATGGTAGGGTGATTGTGAGATGAAAATGGAGGACCTACAGTTTAACGTGGAATCCGAACCACAGTGGAGGCCTGGCATTCCTCACATTCACAAGATGTCTTGTCAGAGGTGAAGGAAGGGTTCGGTAATCAGATTTCTTATCATTGTAAAAGCCCTATTGTGTTTGTTACTTTTATATGTTTCTATCCACCTTTTCTATACCTTCTTACTAATATAATACATATTAGTAATTTACCTGTAAGGTGGTCTTTCATAGTACACAGTTTTTGAAGCGCAAAAGTGATATCTGGGTTTGATTTGTGTTGCAAGCCATGACAGTAACCATGAATCCGCTGTTTGGCGCAAATCCTAGAATTAAAGCAAAGATATACATTCCATTATTTAAAAAAAAATTAACTTCACATATTTTCATAGCTTGAAAGAAAACATTAGTAATGGATGACTTATTATATACTTGATATTAAAGACACAAAAATAGAGCTGTTACAAATTAAATTATTAGTTTTAAAAATAGCAAATTTTGTAACACTTTTATTTTAACGAATCAACACTTTGTAGCATCTTAAGCCATGATATCCTAAACTATACTTTACTCATAGGGTATTTCTTAGTCTTTTGAGATATAAAATACAGCACACTATTAGTTGAATTTCAACAATATACCAAACCCTAGGTTTTCTTAACCTAACCAGTCGTCCATTTGTTTAGAACACCATTGTAATGACTTAAAAAGCTCCTTGTATTCTTTAGCTAAACCAGTCCTCCATTCATTGAGAACAATAGTGTAATGACTTAAAAACCAGTCCTCCATTTATTGAGAACAACATTGTAGTGACTTAAATAACCTTCTTGTATTCTTTAGCTAATAAACCAGTCATCCATTCGACGAGAACAACATTGTAATGACTTAAAAACCTCCTTGTATTAACAATACTTTCAGTCAGAGTCAATATTGTGTGGAGTGCACCATGTTCAAGTGCAGTTTTGGGATTAATATGATTTAAAGCAACTGACCAAATACATTTTTATATCTTCTTGTTGACGGTGAAAATACTTAACACTCAAAACAAAAGTTCTCTTAATTTTTATTTGTAAAAGTTGCGATTTATAAGTGCTGGTTAGATATAAATTTTTGTTTATAAGTGTTCTTTGACCTGTTTTTTACAATGAGAAAATGTTGACAGTAAACTTAAGCTTTTACTTGATATATTGATTTCAAGCTAGGCAAATCAAGTAATAATCAAAAGAGATATAAATCAAAGAGCATTTTTTGTATTGAGACTAAGAGTTCGTAGAGTTTCTGGGGAAAGATAGATTTCATGAATAAAAACATTGTCTCATATCATAGCATTTTCAATTTATCATCCTCTATTAACATAAAATTGAAGATTAGAATGTGCAAAGATTTCTTTTAAAATAATTACTTAAAAATAAGGATGAAACTCTCGAATCCTTGTATTCGATATTTGAGGATTCAAGAAAATTTCTGATTCAAGGCTCAAATCCTAATATATATATTGAGATTCGGATTTGTAAAATAGTGGAGTCGACCCAACTTTTCTTAAAAAAATTCAATTTTATTATTAATGTGATAATTCTGTGCCTCGAATAATAATAATACTTGATTATGAGTTCCATGAAAGCAAACAACATTTTCAAATATCTATGTTGATATTCTATCACTTAACAAGAATAGCAATAAAGAGGCTATAAAATCATAGAGGTATTTATATTTTCCTAAATATTAAAGACAATTTTGAAAGGAATGACACCTATGTCTTTAGCTTGGAGTACGGTACTGGGTTACCAAGGACTGTCCTTTAATCAATGTCATTCGTCAAACATTATTTTAATAATGAAGTGCTAACAATTTTTAAGAGACTTAATGATTAAAAACCTAAAAAAAAGTCCAACAAAGGTGCTTAAAGGTTATGATGTAACTGATATGGTGAATAAAGGCTCACAAGTTGCATCTAGTTTTATTAGTGTGAAAAGATTTAAAAAAATATGTTTTGAGGAAAAACATATTGTTCCATTTAATATCCATGTTCATATGTTGATAGTAATGTTTAAACAAGTGAACCTCTTAGGTTAAGTTAGAAAAATTAGTTTTTGTTACCAGGCTTGTATACTCTGATTCTATTAGGAATAAAAGTTTTAGAAAACACAAACATAATTTTTTGAGTTCAAATTTATAAACTGTTACTCAACTATTAATGTTATTTTATAGGTATTGATAATTACTATCAAAACAAACATAATTTTTTGAGTTCAACATTGATAAAATGTTATTCAATTATTAATGTTATTTTATAGGTATTGATAATTACCATCAAAGGTTAAATATTTAAGTCACATTACTTGAGGTATGGATATATACAAGTAGTTTATCTAATATTTGTGTTTGTCAATATTTCACTGTTCTTCCTACCAGAATTAGGGTATAGATGTCATGGTTTATTTCAATGGAGAAGAGCGCTTACCACATTGATATGTACAATGTCCTTGGGCCAAACGGAGGTGACTAGGATGTCGACTCCTCTGAAACTTGGCCTCCCCTTGTAGCAGATATCTCTGACAGAAGCTACATCTGCTTCAACAAATGTATGTTCTTGTGGTGATTCTTTACTGTTTGTCTCTATACCACTCACATAGGCAATCTTCAAACCAGAGCTTGTTGTGAATAAACCTCTTTTCCCTAGAAATAAGAGAAATGTACCTTTATACTACTTATTTGCATGATACAGTAACCAAACAATAGTGATGTCAGCTATCCTGACACACCCAATCACCTAAGTCAACTAAATTATGTGTTAACACTACATGAGTTATTTAGTTGAATTATTTTATATTACTATCCTATTTTAATTTTGAGTTATGCCAAACAACCTTTTAAATAAATATTCATCATCATGAACAGCTTTCAGCCACTAGCTGGGTCTGTTTGGAACATAAACCGCTCCTCTGCCTCCTTTCCTCCAGTTACCTCTCTCCCTCCACCTTGGTCCAGTCCTCTTCTCTCCTCCTCCTTACTTCCTTTCAGCCATCAGTCCCTTGTTCTTCCTCTCGGCCTCCTACGTCCAACATCCTCCTGAGTATCCTTTCCCTCTCCATTCTTCTCACATGGCCATACCACCTTAGTCGTGCCTTATCTATCTTGTCCTGGACTGGCTCTTCCTTTACTATTCCTCTTACTCTCTCATTTCTCGTTCCGTCAAATTTTCTCACACTGATACTGCTGCATCTCAGGAATCACAGTTCACTTATTTTAACTTATTCCTTCATCACCCATATTTCTGCAGCTTATATCAATATTGGTAGGTATTAGACATTGTAGAGCGCTCCCTCGTACTTGTAGCATTTATTGGAAATATATGCTCCAAGAAAAAAGTCTAAATGCAAGAAACTCACCAAAAGTCCCCCACTGTGCTGCGC
>CABEEJ010001294.1:130891-166701 GCA_901482245.1 Timema douglasi | reverse complement strand
GGGCAGGTTAATAAATAGTGTGTGGAAACAGGGATGTGGACTTATAAGAAGGCGAGGGAGCAGTGAAGGGGAGAGAACCCTTACAGTGTCACCTAAAAGCCAAGTTGTTGACTGCACACAAAAAAATGCCATCAACAATAATTGTGAGAATGTGCCACCATTTCTATTTTTCTTTTATGATTATTTCCTTTAGTTCAGTATCAATTTTACTGCCCTCTTTAATCCTTTTTTTCAATGATTTTCAAAGTAACATAGCATTCACAGTTCTCTACAGAATTTTCATGCTCTGGAACTCGAGGGTGTAATTTTTTCTAGTCGGGAAATCCTACTTTTGGATTTTCCAAGCATGAATTAGAATGCTTTCCAAATAGCATGCAGGGGAAACAGTAAATATATTTTTTCTCTTCGCCGTAAATTAGCCAATTTTTCTCTACACTTTCTCCGTTCAGAGGTTTATATGGCACCAACCTCCCGTAAAATGATTTTTTTTCTGCATCGATAAAAGAAAATTACAAGTTTTATTTTGTTATGGACCATGTTCAACTAATAATCTTCTTACATGGTCATTCAAATCAGACCATGTGGTGGGATAGTTAAAATTTGGTTGAATTTTGGTTGGTTCTTTTTCCAAATCCTGTTCCTGTACATCTTCATAAGGAGTAAATGTTGGAAAGGACTGGTTAAGATATGGTGTAGAACCCTCTGGATGTATAGTTACACTATCAGTTACATTCTTAGTTACTTTAGTTAAGTTTTGGTTTTCTAAAAGTATCGATGGAGATGGTCTACTTTTAATACCTTGTTGAAGTGGTAGCGCAGTGGTGGAGAGATCCATTTTTCTTTACCCAACCCAGTGTTTGCTAATGTTTGACTTGGACAATGCTGCCTCTTGTTGTTTTTTTCAGTTTTCAACGAAATTCAAATTTAGCTGAGAAGCGTGTGACAGTTTAAATGTGAAATGTGAAATGTGATCGTTGCCGTTACACTCTGGTGATATTTATTTGATTAACATTGTTTGTAAATTTGTATAACTTTATTGGTGGATTTGCGTGTGAATTCATACACTGTTCTGCGTGTGTGTGTTGAAATGTACCCCATTTTTATTCTTAAAGGAGAATTGTATACGTCTTTTTAACTACGCGTTTAAATAAATTTCGCAATCTTACATTTAATATTTTTTTTTAAATCTACATCTACACTCCAGCACGGCACCCGAGGCGGCTTCCCTTGCTACCCCCCTCCCCCTCACTACGGCCCTGAATGAATAGTTTTTAAATAGGAACTAACGAGTATGAAACTATACACATACAATTTTAACGTTATTTTATTATCACAAATTAGATATTTATTTGTTTTACCGTTCGATCTTTTAAATATGTTGCTGGCTATCTTGTATACAAGATAGAACGGAAATTTCACTGTAAGCTCTACATGAACACATTAACAAAGTGCGATTCCAAAATGGAGTCATAACATGATTATCAAATTTTTCATAGAACATGTCTCAATAAAGGGCACGATGACTTAGGAAATCTCAAATTCCCTACAGATATGTTTACACACACATCCTAGAAACATATATTGAGCAATTTCCTTATGTGCAACACGAAGAAGGTACTGTACATATAATGTTAGGAAAGGCATTGAAGAAATAAGGATTATATACCCTCATTGGCTTAAGCAATGCAAAAAGCACAAACTATTTTGCACTAAGCCACCTCCTTAACGTCAGAATCCACAATTACTTGCTGTGGACTGCAAAGGAAAATATTTAATGTTTAGGGAAATCGACGCAGAAAATATGGAACGTATTACACCAATAATATCATCTCATTCCGTGAACTTTGGAGAGTTGAGTACTTGTGACTTTAAGCTGATTTTATCTCAATTAAATGTAATAAATTAACTGTGTTTTAACATATTTTTATAAATCTAAACTCTTGTCTCAAAAGTAATATTTGTAGCGTGTTCCATTTTAAAACGTTGAAATAATGTAAGGCTTTATAAGTAGTTTTAGTGTTGAATAGTTGTAATTGTTTTACAAACAAACCCAGCTGTTTGGCTTAAGCTTTAGGTTAACAACTTTAATTTTAAATAGTAGGCTTAAATAGGAGGTATGTTTCAATAAAACACTTTAGTTGTTAAAGTTTGTAAAAGCTCAAATATTTACCAGTATCTAACTAAACACTCTTCATAAGACTATAGAACTATAGTTGATAGGTTTAAAATAATGGGACATTATGACTGTATAGACTCAAAAACTTACATGGTTGACCAATGTAATATTAACTACTTTTGCTTTATAAATTGTGATTATTTTAATCCATAGTGCCATTGAGCCTTTAATTGAAAGTAGTTTTAAGAATGTCTAGAAATGTGTTTGCGCCACTGAAATGTATAAGATTATGATTTGTGCTCACCTTTACGTAAATAGACAATTTTTACTTTCTCTCGACACCTTGAAAATAAAAGCATTTTGCTCGTAAAAAAGTCCAAATTTTGATAACTGTCAACCCACCGAAACCAAAAAGGTGTTTTTTTGCTATGCCGTCTGCTTGTGGGTCTATATCTAGGCCTAGAGCCGACACCATTTTACTGACCTGGCTAAAACTTAGTATATATGTTTTTTATAAGGTTCTCCCAAGGAGTTTTTGGGATTAGATATCTTACCCTAAAACTGAGGGTAGTTTACTAAAGGTAAAAAAGAGAGAAAACAAGCTATCTCGAAATCCGTTGTAACAATTTTGATTAAATTTCGTATTTGGGCATTGTTTATCATTATAAACTAAATGGCCGCTCTAATTCTCCCATGAACTTCATTTTAAGGGTAATTTATATTAGCAGATCTTGTCAGTTTTAATAGTATCTTCGCAAGTATTTGAGATACAAAATAACTCATTATTTTAAGGTTGTAGTAAAATTTAAATTAAAAAAACCTTCGCTTGAAATATATTTTTATAATACCATAAATTACGTAACTTTTTTTTTTCATTATTTTTAACTCCCTCCCTCCAAATCTCCCTTCGTAAGGGATCGTAAGATTTTTCGTTCCCCCTCTCACCTTTCGTAATTTGCTTACTATTTGGAATGTATCAGAGTGGATTGGAAAAGTGGTTTGATTGGCTAAAAACTTACAAAACTATTAGAAACAACCTATTCTCAGTGTGGTATAAAACTAAAATTCTACATATAGGCAAAGATACCACTTCAAATAACTATAAAAGTCCAAAAATTTTAAAGTTTATAAAAGGAGTCCAGAAAAAAAAAGTTTATAAAGACAATTAATATTGTAGAAAGTCTAAATTTTGCATGCTGGTAAAGGTACGGCTTTAGATAACCAAATAAGTCTTAAATGGATAAACTACTTTTATGTGTGGTATAAAACTGGAATTCATCAAGCAGAGATAGGGACCACCCAAATTAACTATAAAGTCTGAACATTTTAAATTTCAAAATGAGACTATGGGAAATAGGTAAGGAGAGGGTGGTGGAAGGGATAGGGGTGTACAAGTAAGAGATAGAAAATTTAAATTTGTCAGGAATGTAGAGGAATAACTTAAAAAAACCACAAACACATTTTAAATATTAGTTATTTCTAAGGAGACTGGTAATATAAGAGGTCTCAAATTTTTTAAACTAAAAGACTACTTCTCAAAGTGTTATGTCAATCATCTAAGTCAGATGGGTTTAAAGAGCAACTAAAATCGTATCAAGGCCTGAATTATTGAATTTCAAAATGAAGGCTCGGAAAATAGGGAGGGATGGTCCCCTCAAAATGTTTACAAAGTTATATAAATACAATTGTTGTAGATATAAAAGCTTGAGATGTCACCATGCAATTTAATAATAAAACCGGTTTGAGTCACTAGACAGGGATACATTGTTCACGTTAATACATTTGAAAAGTTTCTCATCTACTGCTGGTATAATCATGACAGATATTCAACAACTGTTGATAAAACCAAGTGAAAGAAATTAAAATATAGTTCTACTGGAGCAATATTTATTTATTTTGGCCAAAAAAATTGATAAAAAACTGCAAAAACATTGGTATTTTCTCGCGTTTCCTACACTTTTAACAAATGGAATTTCAAAATTGAAGTGTAGGAAATGGTAACGCTTAAAGTGTATACAACCAAAATAGAACATTCTTTAAGATGTGTTTAGGTTGACATTTGGTAGCCCCATAAAATATCTTATAAGATAACCAAATAAGTCTTAAAATTTCAAATTGGAACTGTGGAAGCTAAGGATGGTGAGGGGGGCAGAGGGGTTTGGAAATTAGAGTAAATTGTCAGCTTTCCAAAGAAAATATACTTTTATGCTTGAAATAAAATTTAAATTTGCCAATTTGATAAAAGGACCATCCCACATGACCATAAATTTAGAAAGTTTGGAATTTAAAAATCAATTGCTGGGAAATGGGAGGCGCCTCTAAAATTGCCTAAGCTACAAAAACTCGATATGTTCCAAATGTGAGTACACTTTATAAAAAAAAAAACCTCATCTCTAACACGATAGCGTAATTAGTAGTACATTAGCGTATAGCTCGAACGAATACTAAGGTACGGTATTAACAAAAATAACAAAATAGAAAATTGTATTGATGTTGACCGCAAAATATCTACTTTCTACAAGGTTCTTTTTATAAAAAATGGGACTGTAGTAAGACATTTGGAACACTAAATTTGTAAAGGTAGAGGAAAAAAGTTTAAAGTACTAAAAGTAAATCAACACACAAATTAAAGCTTATCTTAAATGGATACATTAGATTTACAAATACATAGCTATTATCGCATATCTAGGAGCGACATAACAATTAAAATAAACCAATTCAGGCGACATAACTTGGTGACCATGATTCTATTTGGATAATAATGATGCTTTATATTTAATAAGTTTCTGTAAAAGCGTCTATTATTTAATTAAGGCTCGTTGGAGAAATCTGATGTTCTTTTTTCAAACATGTTTCTATAATCGTACTTAGGTAAAGTTTGCATTGTCATTGGAGTGCGACACCCACCCTATGATTTCGCTCGTTTGTGAACTCAGATTGTAGACTAGGTAATATTTTATTTCTACGATTGCTTATTTATTAATTGCCATTACTGGTTTGTGATTGCCTTGGTTAGTTTAGGATTGTACACAAAGGAACTTTCAAAATTATGACAGCTGGATGTTCACCAATAAAGCAAGAATGCTATAGCAAAATACGTCAGAGCTCGATCTAATACATTACGAAATCAAAGTGACCAAACTATTATGAAATATATCAATGTCCAAATTTGTTTGACACATATTTGAATCAAATTTCTGTTAAATATTATTTTTATATTATTATTGTATTAATTTTTTGATGATAGTGATCATAATTTTAGTTTCAAAAATATACAAATTTCATAATCAGAGCCTTTTTACCTTTATTTTAATAGATCAGCTCAAGTTTGATCTATTCATTTAAAATTAAATCCATTCTTCTTGTTTTAATTTGCGCAAAAAGTTCAATACTTTTCTCCTTGATCTCTGGATGACAATTGAAGAAATTTTTCTCCATTGAAAGTGTTGCAAGCTCATTTAGTCTTTCTGTTAAATAAAAGAACCGAAAAAAATTAATCAAATAGAATAGCTGGAAGCAAAATAATAATCTAATTCTACACTCTTTTACACTTTATCACATTCAAGAATATGGTACATGGATTTTAAGCATAACACACGCTGAGTAAAAAAAACTTCTTTACACCATCACGCCAGAGCCGGCACTGCGAGATCAACAGTGATCTCTCTACCTGGCAGTACCACCTTCCTTTCCACCCCCCTTCTATGTGCGCATGTGCACAACAGTCAAACACCACGCCGCTGGCACTGTAAAGCGCACAGTTCCACACAAAGATTTTTGTATATTTTTCATAAACTGGGGGATGGCTACTGAAGTACTGATATTAAGCTCAAGGAATATATATATTATACTACAAAAATAAATAAAGAATTAAAGAAAAAATAACTCATTATATTAAATGTTATCGATAATATCAAGTGGAAATAGAAGGTGCTGCAGTTCAGATTTAGAAAACAAAGTAATTATATAGATTCATATTCTTTATTTTAGAAACTGTCGCTAAAATACCTTTATTGATTAAAAATATATTATATTGTAATATATTGAAAACATGTGTTTTATTGTAATGGCTACTAGATATTTATATATATGCGGTAAAAGTCACAACTCCAAATTGTTCATAGTAGAAATAGGCTGTTTTATCCATATTCCTCATTTTGTTAGAACTAATTGCAGAGGCAACGGCACATCAAACAAGAGTAAGTTCTGACTCAATGTGGGACTTTCACAAATAGGTTTGGTTTTTTTTTGTCGCAGAAATTAATCTATTCATTTGGAAGAACTGTACTCTAATGTATTCCACAACACAATGTAGTCCATGAACCAAACTCGTAAGATGGATATTAAGATATAACAAATTCAAAGCACTTGCGATTTTCATTATAAATGCCGTGGCATCCAAAGATAGCACAAGGGCCTTTTCTGCGTGAGCTCGCCTAGGCCACACACTTTCCATTCATCATTCACGGATCATACAAAATGAAATGTATGTTCCAGCACTTCTCAGTAAATCAAATATGGTTTAGAAATATCCTTAGGACCTATTTTACCTACCACAAAGTTCACAACAAAATTACCCTAAGCAACCGTGGTTTCATTCACAGCGACCCATATGAAGGCATCTCCCATGTAGTTTATTATCCTTTCCATTGTTTCTTCATAATATATATGCAGATAATGATTTCTGGGTATTGATTGATTAGGAATTTGTCGCTTTCATTAGGGTCACAATAAGAATGCAAATTCAGACCCTTGGAATATAAAACATGGGATGTTCGCAGTGATCATTGCACTACACAAGTCCTTAAAGAATTAGTTTCTTTCACTGGAAGGAAGGCACCTGCATCTTTGTATAAAAGAGAGAAAAAGGCTTCTTCGAATAGCTCAGATTTTTTGTTTATAAGTACGAAGTGTGCACCGCACTTGTTTCTCCAATTGTGATTTTAATGGACCGTCCCATATTTTTGTTGTAAGCTTGAAACACTATAACTTTACTGTCGGTTCTGAAGGAGTCGTTAATCTCAGCCCTTTTTTTATAATTCTGTATTCAGCAAGACTCACCTGGTGTCATGGTGAACAAAATAAAATATCTTATAGTAGCTTATTGTTATACTTTCACTTTCAATCACTCATATAAAACTAAATCACTTGTAGATATTACAAGATAAGAACGCAAGTCGTTGGACTAGTGTATTGGAAGGGAGGGAGGTTCCAGACCAGAATTACTTATCTGTTGGCTAAATTCTTTAGAAATTCATCAAAAGGTTCATTGTGAGGAGAGAAGGCCTGTACTTGTGGAAAAACACTTGACTACCCGAGTTGGATTTTACCCTTTTCAATAGTTAATTGAAAAAATCCTTTAAGCTGATTTATGCAAGCCAAGCCAAATCAAACAATGTTTAAAACTCAACAAATTTGCAATAATTATTACTAAAAAATATATTAAATAATCACAAAGTAGGTAGCTTTATGTAAAATCACTTGAAATATATAAACATGTCAACAGATGTAAAAATATATATAAATAAAATAAAATTATATTTAATTTCAATTTTATATATTTATTAACCCTAATATCGTAGGCTTGCTGGAAAAATTCACTAAGTCA
Organism: Timema douglasi; assembly: GCA_901482245.1. NCBI lineage: Eukaryota > Metazoa > Arthropoda > Insecta > Phasmatodea > Timematidae > Timema > Timema douglasi. Next base: position 158,977 of record CABEEJ010001294.1, on the reverse strand, counting down.
TTTTTTTCGTGTTTTTAGATTTTGGTACCATTATAAAGGTAAATAATTGCTCTTTATTTTGGGACAACTCACCAAGTCATTTATTGTCATCTGAACTAACATTGAAATATTCTGTTACTCTCACCAAGTCAAAAGAAACATTTTATTCTCAAGAAAATCTCACAAGTCATGTCAACTGACTTGTGAGTTTTCCTTACCATTGTTTTGTTCAATAATTTAAAAAATGATAAAAAAAAAAGCTTACTAACTACACAGTTGGTTAATTAAATCTACCCTCTAAACACTTGCTCATTCGACATTATCAATGACAACAATAGTTAGGAAATAATAAGTCCTTACTTCTTCGGCTATTTTGTTTGTTTTATTTCTCATATGTATAATTTAACCATCAATGAATCGGCTTCCCCTAAAAATGCATACTGATATGTATGGACAGAGCTAGATGGAAAAAGAGGAAGCTCAGAAATAGGTTCATGCTTGCTACAGTAGATGAATCAACTTCCCTCTATTATGAAAGAATTATCACTGTTCTCTGATACATGTGGTGATCAAAGTCGCAACCGATATAAAAGTTCGTTCACGGTAGGAGTTTACCTCTGAAAGGCCTTTTTCCCTACCAGAAATCTATTATATAGTAGGATATTGGTAGGAAAAAAGACCTTTCAGAGGTAAACTCCTACCGTGAATGAAGTATATATATGCCTTTATGCTATACATTATACAGAACATACATATAGACATAATTGAGCATAAATTTATGGAGCGTGGTCACTCATACATGGAGGTGGTCAGGTGGACTCAGTTCATAGTGCAATAGAAAACGCCAAAAATTATGTTCCTGTATATTCACCTCTTGATTGTCTGGCAATTTTTAGAACAGCGAGATCAATGAAGAACAGAAACAAAAAGAGTGGACCTTATCAAGTCAAGAAATAGAAACTCACCGACTTTTTTTTATATATAAAACCCGGCATCAAAGAATGTTAGGAATACTATTGTTGCTAGTTCTGGTAATAAAGTTTGTTGGTCAAAGGTAAAAGGCTTACTTTTCTCAAAAGACTGACCAAATATAATAAAATACAGGTATTATTACTTTGGACAATATTAGGAAATTGATGTAGGGAAACGTGGCAGAAATCAACTAGATACTAAATGCACTGTGCAAAATCTTTATAAAAAATAACTTCATATAAACAAGGAGAAGAAACAAGACCTACTCTCTCTGTGCCGAAAGAAAGTTATTCCATAAATATCCCATTCTTGTTAAAGTTCCATCCCAGATTGCAAAATGAATGAGAGGGTCCCAGAACCAGGAATTCTAGATTCGGAAAATGAAGAAGATGCTGGGATAAGTTTAGTCTTTAAACATGGACTTTGTAACCCCACTCTATTTTTATGGATTTTAAATGTATTTTTTAAAATCTATTAAAGTTTTAATTGTAATTCAAATTAGTTTTCTTTCCTATTTTGACATTTAAAATAGTAGGTGTTGTCATGTCCCTCGACAGAGTGTTTTTTAAAGTGATTAATTAATATAGTATTGTTTATTTTTTAATTGAATGACTGTCGAAATGCCTTTTTTATTTTTGAAATTCAACATACAAATTTTATTTAATGAACATGAGAAAAATTGTGTTCATTTTGTTGGTTTTCTAATTGTACTACAAGTTTAGTGCCATTTATTTGACATTTGACTAACTAAATATTAAAATGTATTTTAAGTGTATATAATTTGTTCAAATCAGTAATAAATCTTGAGCTATGATTCAAAACCTTTAAAAACAAATTTATTTGAATGATTATTAAAATAAATAGTTTAACCAGTAGTTATCATTATTCTAAACTAATGACTGTCACAATCGAGCTTCTATAACACATATTTTTAATCAGGAAAATCTCACTATCATAATCAGATCACTAAGTCAACCTTTAATAATATATTTTCTTATCAGTGAAAACTCACTTTAGATTATGTAAAAAATGGTTGACACTTAGTTTTAAAGTATGTTCCTAATATAATGAAAAAATAAAATTGCTTAAGTTGGATCTATGATTTTCGAAAAAGCAAACAGTAAAAGAATCATTCACTCATAAACTAAAAATTGCATTTCTCACAAATTAAGAATTTGGACTTAATGAGTTTCTCCATCAAGCCCACGATACGGTGATTCGTTTAGATATATATTTCTGAACATCTAAATGGTGAGGAATAGAATATGTATTTACATAGAAATCCCAGCTCTAGTAATTACTTCCAGAATTTTGCAGCTTTACACCTTTCCTACAGTAAAACTATTAAAAGTTTGTTTTATTGTAATGGCTACTAATTATTTCTATATAATTGTGATATGTTCCTGTGATCTAGTGCAATAATAAACAAACGCGTTATTCAAACTGCAACTAGAGCGTGCCTCTCCAAATTTGTTCAACAGTAACGCTTTCTAATCTAAGTCCAAAGCTACAATAAAAAGTTTTAAATCAGCCCGAGAAGTGTATAATGTAAAAAAAAAAACTTATTCCATTGATATTTCAGGGGGTGGAAGGCAGCTACCCCCTAAAAAAATCTCTTTCCAACCAAATACCTTTCCACTGTAATGTCCCTGATTTGACCCTAAAGAATATTTGAAAGCATTTACAATAGTCTCCTCTTAATTATATATATATAAAAAATTTATTTGAATTTTATATTTTATTGCTTGGTGCTTAAAACACGCCTTCTTCTAAATTATTCAGATATGATAGTTACCAGATTCTAACTAGGAAATTACTAGATATTTCTTGTTTTTAAGTTCACGCCCTGAATTTAGGAGGCATCAGCTACTGTAACTAACGTCAGTGTATGACGTAAAGTTTAGTCAAAATTGCAATGTTAAAGTCTTTTAAAAATTAACTTCCTGCTCTAGAACAATCCAGAATAATGTAGTTCAATTTGAGGCAGTGTCCGGTTCTCGGCCATTCTGTATCCTTCTATACGTTTTCACAAACTAAACATTCTAGTAAGTTCCATTGGACTGAGATATATCACGGTTGGTGTAATTTCAGAGCTCACTGTGATCTCAGTCATTGTCTCGGACGGACGTGTGTTCGGCGTTCGTTTAGATTGTGCGCAACATGGTAATTTTTCTACCCAAGTATCAATGATATTATCATTAAATAAACTAATATCAACTTTATCTGACGTTATTTATTTCTCTCACAAAACGTGAAGCCCAATGTCGGGGAATAATAATAACTATTACGTAAGATAGCAATAGGCGCACAATGTGGACCCATAGCAATAGACTTCGAATCATAGTGGCAAAACAATTAGCGGCCCAACGTGGAACCAGTTAATTAGTAACATACAATTGGTGTCCAAACGAGGGGCCTGTTCGGGGGTGTTACAAATGGCTCCCAACTAGGGGCAAGCGAAGAGGGGTGTTACACTACATTAAAAAATTAAATCATACCTATGTGCTTGGATCACACCGTTTTGAGAGTAGCTCCTGAATATACTATGTACTTTTATCAAATGATGAAAAGAGGCTATACCTTTATTTTTACGCATTTATCTAAATTCTAGAATCATTTATTCCCGAACTCGTTGAATGGCGTACCACCCAAACAATTTCCCTATTTTGGAGTGTCACCAAGATCATACTGAATATTTAATATTTAGGTACATTTTAATGGCACCCACGAATATATTGACACAACACTATTTATAGATTAACAGTTTTTATTTATCATTATTTAACATTACTACTCAATCAATACGGATAATAGGATACAGGTATCAAAGAAATATAAAAAGACACTTATATTTACTCCTCCAAAAACTGTTTAAATCTCTTTTCCTTTTGGTTTGACTGGGTCGTAATATATTTATGGTATTTGATGAGAAATTATATTTTTACAACTTGAATTTGCTTGTTTTATTTGGCTTCTCACGGCGTACTAGCTGGAATAAGTGTACGTTCAATGGTTCGGGAACCGCTGTTCTAGGTAATTGAGCCGAATACTTAGCGCGTCCTCTAACTAAGTTAATTGTTTAATTCCCGTTAGCGGACTAATATTTGTCATATTTTGATTTATTTACAGCCTCGAGGTAGAACGTGCATGAATAACTTTCCAATTAATTTAAAAAATCTAAAGAATCGTTATATTATATAATTAGTCACTCTTTTTTTAAACAACATATCAATAAGCAATAGGCATAAAATAATTATGTTTTCATTAAAGGCAGATTAAAAACTGTTTCAATTTACTGGAAAAATAAAACAGTTTTTTTAAGTAGTGTATATTAGAAACTAGAAATCCCACACATCTTAACTTATATACTTTTAATGGACCGTCTACAACCAACATACCTGTTTGTTGGACTCGCAACTATGCAATCGCAAATGCACTCGTAATTACGCTTTTATTAAATACAAAATAGACTGTATACAATGAAAAGTCGTAAGACGTAATTTCAACCAATAGGAACAAACATCAATGATGACTATAAAAGTAAAATTCATATTAATGTTTTCAAATAAGAAATAAATATTTAAATGGTTAAATACACATGATTTTAATTTAAAATCATGTATTCATTACTATACATTTCCAAGCGTTGATGTCATAGAGCAAATAACTTCATATATATGATTTTAGTAGTCCATCCATATTGGGTTTTTTATTGGCTGAACGCAAGCCAACGCAACTACATAAACGCAAGAGATGGACAATGTTCATCTCCTCCCGACAAGTGAGTCCGACAGTTCCGACATACGATTGTGTTTGCGTAAGCTATTGTAGAAACACAAAATTATGTTATTGCGTAGTTGCGAGTCCAACAAGCGGGTGCGTTTGGTTGTAGATGAGCCATTAAGCACCAAAACTGAATTAGTATAAATGCAAAAATATTATACTGATACAGATATATTATATATCTGATTAACTGATTTAAACACAGCACATACACTTACCACTTCTCGAGACAAACTAACATTAAAATCAAATATTGTCAATAATTGTAAGCTCAAAGCAGAACTATCAACACGTAACACTTGCAATTGTATTTTGTGATAATTGCCACCTCAGATTTTAGGAACGGCCGCGCGGTATATTACAATTTAAAATAATAACTTCGCGTTGTCAGACCAAAAGTCTTTCAGCGAGCGCTTGCCAACGATGCACCTTCACCAAAAACCGAAATCAAAGGGTACCGAAAGTGTTTAGGCAGAGGCGTGTGATAAATCATAAATCGTATACATCAATATAGGAATAACATAGACTAATATAGAAAAGTGTTGCCTAAAGATTTTAATTATTGAATGATTCTTTGATTTATCTGCTTATGCCGCCTGATGCAGCTCTGTATCATAGCATGGCACGGCCCTGCATTTTGATAATAACGGTTTATAATTCTAAACCTTAACACGATTACGTCTACAATAATTATTAATGGACGTTCATTGTAGTATGGAACATGTTCCCTTTAGTTGTGGATGTTTCCTGGATCATATTGCTTTTAAACTATATAATAAGAAATGTTGACAGTTTAAGTTCCTGAGCACGTTTTTATAAATTTTTATTATTTAAACATAATAATAAAAATTTAATTCAAATCCCTCCAAACACATATGTGCTAGCTTTCATTCAGGGTTGATGGCATATTAAAATATTATATGAGAACGTCGTTAAATGGCTTATAAATATTGTTTGTGTTTCAAAACATGAAGCATGATTTTTAAATTTAATAATGAACAATACATTAATGATTCATATGACAACAAAAAAGTAAAACAAATAACAGTGGATCATCTGGAAGGCATTGTGTATCTTCTTGTTAGTCAAGGTCCACCTATTTAGGCTAGCGCATTTAAAGTTGACCTGGGTGGCTGAAAATTATGCAAGGTCCAACATGGAGTGTACCTACTTATTTGTCGATTATTTACTAATGGCTCTCAGCTATTTTCCTTTAACTAATATAAATACAAAATACATCATATAACCGCCTTTAATTAACAATAGTATATTAATATGGTGATGTGTAAAACAAAAAATAAATAAATTGATATAGGTTAATAGTTTATTCAAGTTTTCATTTATTATACATTTAAATAATTAATTGTGACTAATGAATAATGCTAATACATAAAAAAAATATAGAGAGAAGAGAGTTACACCACTAGTTGCGCTTTAGTTGGACAAACTACTCGTTCTACTTCTATCTTTGATACTTGGCAACATTGCCCGCAGTGCATCATGGGTTGATAGAAGCTCCTGGTAGAAGACACTGGACTTTGGCCAATCATATCGCTGCATTCCGAATTGTCTTCAAAATAAGTTCTCGATTTGACGTATCCAGTGAAATTGTATTTGGAATTTTCATTAAATTTTATAAGAATATTCGAAACGGTAAAGTATTGATATTAATATCAATAAGTTGTATTACTGTGTTACTTTAACCTAATCACAAATTTAAGCAAAGGTAAATAACTTTTAAGGTTTAATTGTATTTAAAATAAGCCTCAACTAAGGCGGTTTAACAATTATAATCTTCAATAGCGATTATAAGACTTATATCATACAATTTGTAAGATTTTATACATGTTTATTTTGTATTAATTAGGTGTGAAGTCTTTAGATATTTTGATTTTCATTGGAAAGGGTAAGCTATCCTCCCATGAGAGCAAACAAACCTATCATTTCTAGCCGCTAATTTTTTCATGTAACATTTTAATGTGTTTCGAAACTAGGATGGTCTTATATAAGATCATGAATGATTTAGGCTTAGCTTGTTATAAAAGCTTTGTTACAAGGCTAATTATAGTATCTTAATAAACCCTATTTTAATTTCGATTATTGCCGGTTTTATTTGAAAATATTTCTTTAGTTTGTCAAATTATATCAAGTGCTCATTGTTTGAGCAGAGATGCTTGACTCTCCTGTAAGTCCAGGGGTAATCACTTTAATTTGGTATTGTTGAGCGGTTCCCTTTCCTAACAAAATTCAGGTCTTATAAAACTTAGCCAACTTAGCTTCTTGTTTAAGTATGTACGTAAAAATTCACAGGGAATATTAGCGGACAAATTTTACTAGCTTATTTATATATTTAGTAAAATTCTAATTTGTTTATTAAATCTATGGATAGCCTAGGCCTTTACACTCAAATGTCTCATAGGTTAGGAATAAATAAAATGTCAGTCCAAACATAAAACACACTAAGCCAACATGTGGTTTGATCCATGGCAATATTATGTCTAAAAGTCAAATCTTCAATTTGGAGAATAATGGGGGGGAGGACTCGATGCACATGATCTTAAAGACTTGAAATTGTTTGAGTTTTTTTTTAGATTGATGACACCCATGTTTTTATCACCAGTGACTATGTAGCTTTAAACTCATCACTGTAGGCATATCATGTGAGAAAAGTTAAAGCACTGCCAAATAGCTTGTTTCTCTGCACCTTAGAGAGTATTTTTGGCGCTCAGCATGAGCATAACTTTCAATATTTTAAACGCTGTCACTATTTAATACAAAATCATCTAGAAATTTGGAAACCAAGAAGAAAGTGACGAAATCTTTGTTCTCACCAATTTTTTAGTTTTTCAACACCATATCATTATTGATAAACAGCCCCATTTTTGCACATGTACTTTTCATGTCTTTTGTTTGTTAAAGTGTCTAACTCATTTCCTCACCATTCCATCACTCATAGTATTTTCACCATAAACTTAACTAGTCTCGATGAATTTAGTCTGGTTTCACAGTTTTAGCATTCAAAAAATGATAGTTACGTAGGGTTGGGATTCATGTCACCTGGAAGTGTCCCTGTTTTTGAATCCTACATAAGATTCTAAATTTTAGTCTGTCCACAAATCCTCTAGTTAGGTGTCACACATCAATACCTGGTTTACACACACATGGCAAGTGCCTTCAGACGATTATTTATACCATTAATACACTGATCAAATGTGTTAAATATCGTCGCTGAACTCAGACATTTTACCAGCACTCTTAGTCAACTGTCCACAACCAACTGTCTAGAGCTCTTCTTTAGGACGCCCAAACTAGATTAATCCAATTATGGCCTAGAACACCAATCAAAATACATCTGGGTAACACTCCAAACACACGTGATAACTAGCACAGCGGTTCATCAACTTATCTAGTGACTAACTTGAATACTTGATTTATGGAGTCAATATAGCTCTTGTTTCAGACACACAACACTATTGCGATTAACCTGTGGACAGCAAACCCTTACGATGGATACTAATCAGGCTAAAAAATTGTCACAAAGCTTAGGGCATCACAATACAAAATTTAACAACACTTTATGGCTAACTTAACCCAACTTTACATGTGCAAATAAATAAAAATATCAATTAATATTGATTAAGTTAACCATTTAAAACCTCACAAAATTATATAAATATTTATATTGAAGTGCTCAAGAACCAATACTAGGTCATGAAAGTCACGTAAAAGTTACTGGGTAGACTCAGTAGACACCCTGCAATAGGACCACAGATCTCAATAACAAATTAATACATTTTACAGCATCTTCCTGTGTAATTTTAGTGAGTTTGGCTCTAATTGTTTAACTATTAAAACTTATTAAACTTTATAAATATTTTGTCATTCTTTAGTGTGTGATAACTATAATAAAATGGACATACTATATTTTAATTTTGCTAACAAAATAACTTCTATATGCTCTATATGAAGTGTGCTATCTTATAACCATTGATTGAGAGTTGTGATATTTTTTATTTTTAACTAAGCATTGAAAATAGTGGTGAGTGGAAATAAGTTTGCTTTGGGAAACTTGTTAAAGTATGGGACTTCAAAACTTGAAAGTTTTTTGAAGGATGAGAGTGGATTGAGTGACTAAGCAAATATATAATGGAAAAGAGTGTAGATCAAAAGGAAGGGGTAGGCTATGTATGATATGGATAAATGTTTTAGACGAATTTGCTAAAAAGAGAAACATCAAATATTAAAGAGTTTTGCGAATAAAAGAGTATGTATGACTTGAGCTATGAATGTTTTCAAAGCTAAGGAAGTATTTATGGATAGGCAAGTGTTGAGAAAGCTAGGTTGGATTCAGTACGGAGTTGTTTTTTGAGCAATATGCACCGTTTCTTGCCTATCCTCTTGAGGGACTGGCATGACTAGGATTAATGCATGTTTGTAAACTTGGTTTGCTATATTATCAATGGTCTGTGATGTATTGGGTGTCACCTTGTAAATTGCAATGTAAAACATTGTTTCCTTGATTTTCAAGTAAATCTAATAACTCAATTTTAGGAATGTTGCTCTAGGTGTTTTATGTGTGTATTTGGTGGCATTTGGTAACCTGCCAACTTGGTGGTTTGCAGAAATAACCATGTCGGACCGAAAGGCTGTAATCAAGAATGCGGACATGTCTGAAGAGATGCAGCAAGATGCTGTCGACTGCGCGACACAGGCGCTTGAGAAGTACAACATTGAGAAGGATATTGCGGCATATATCAAGAAAGAGTTTGACAAGAAGTACAACCCCACGTGGCACTGCATTGTGGGCCGTAATTTTGGCAGCTACGTCACCCATGAGACAAGGCATTTTATTTACTTCTACCTTGGCCAGGTGGCCATTCTGCTCTTCAAGAGTGGATAACTCATAAAAACGTGGAGAGCTGGAGTAAATGGCTTAATGTTTTCCAATTTTTTGACTTTACTATAAATAAAATATTTATTAACTCAATCATACGTTTGTATTCAGAGAGTGAAAGTGTTTTATTGGTAAAAAAAAAAAAAGTATATTCTAAGTGATGTTAACATGGGCGTGAATGTCTTATCCTCTGATGGCAGCCTATGTTTTGTTTTATGTGTTGGTATTATTTGAAAATTTTAAGTAGCCGTAATTACAAATGTCTACGGTAAAATTTGGAAATGTGATACTTCGTGCCGGATATGAAAGATTTTTTTTATTTTCTTTGTAAACACAAATAATAGATGTTGCTTTTTTGTGTCAATTAGGGCTTTTCATTTAGTTAATTTAGGTCCTATACAATAGGTAGGGGCTTATGGTTACTCAGAAAAAAAGTTGCGACTGAAAATATTTTGAGTTCCTATTTTTTATTTCTCTTCCAAGCTTTATGTTTGAACTGATTTTTGCTTTTAAATGCTTTAAACATAGTTTAATAAAATTTATCAGCATATGTTAACTTGGAAGCATATTTGGAACTCTTGGAAATTTTGAGTTTCAAGATTTTTTTTATTATTTCTTTGTATACCACATGTACTGTTTGTTGTGTCAGTAAGATTGTGCCATTATTTTTTGTTGTATCTGTTATGTGTTGTTAAAATGGTCAGTGTTGCCATCTACTGAACTTTATGCACACAGCAGTATTGCTCAACTGTTCACCCAGTAGTCGATGTGAAGATGCACCGATTGCTAGTTTCTGTTATGTTCCTTTATTGGTCCCTTTGAGAAGAACAACTCTTTAATTGTATTCATATTCTTGTTTCTTCGTTGAAATACAATCTTGTCTGAAGTCCACTTGCCTAGTTCTTCATAAACCCCTCTCAGCCTCTTCCAAAATATGAATAGCTAGCTACCCTCTGTTAATTTATAATATTTCAAAACAAATTCTTATGTTTATGCATCATATTTGTTGGTGTAAGATGGAACCTGTCAACCACTTTCAAATTAAAGAGCATTGCTGTAAGGTGAGAAATTTGAAAAAGGCAAGGCACTGGTCAAGTTCAAAGATTATCTTAATTTCTTTTTTCTCTAATTTTTAAATTATAAATACAGCTTGATATAAAATGAGTTAAATTAATACTGTATTAAGTGGGTGTCAAAAAAGAAACTTGTATTTTTGATATTGGCTATGGAAGTTTAAGAGGTCATTAATTTTTAGTGTGGTTAAAGTTCTCCACTAAACTACTTGGAAGACTTGTTGGTTTGCATGATATGCAAGTTGAGAATTATTGTGCATAATCTCTTAATAGCAAATTTGGTTTTTGATTTATACACTTTACCAAAATGTTTGGTTATTTCTGACAGGTGGTATTAACCCTGGGGTACATGGAGACATCTTGGAGGACACACAAAATTTAATACATATATCTCTTTCTCATAACTTATTATTTAATATATGGTTTTTGATACATTTTATTTTAGTTGGTGCACCAACAATTTTGGTAGTATTTGAGGAGAAATTATATCTGGGGAAATGCAAACAAAGACTGTTGAATACTACTACTACTACTGCTGCTATAAACTGACTAAAGATAACTACGAAGTATATGAATACAGACCCTTCATTTTTAATGTTTGAATTTTAGGAATAGGTCGAAGTAGTTGGAGAAACAAATATTTAACTGTTAAGGTTTTTCGTTTGTACACATTTCTTACTCTCCAATAAAATTTGAAGCATTAATAACACTTAAACACCAAACCCTTCCTTCACCTCTGACGAGACATCTTGCTAATGTGGGGAATGCCAGGCCTCCACCGTGGTTCGGATTCCACGTTAAACTGTAGGTCCTTCATTTAATCTCGCAATCACCCTACCATTACACATTAGCGTAAGTGCGTATAACCCGACCGAGTAGTAAGACGGGTGCTAATAATAATAACACCTAAATGTTTATGGTAGGCATTTACAAATTTATTACCCGTACAAAATAAACATTTATAAATTTAAAGGTAAAGGGTTTTGTTATATGCCCATGCTCATTTAACTAGCAATAAATACAACACTAGACTGGTGAGTTCGGGCAGAACAAACTTGGAAAAGCTTTTCTTTTTTTGTCAGAATTTAACTAAAAATAATGATGGCATTTAAATACTTGGCTTAAACTAGAGGCCAGACTAAGTAAGCGAGTGACTAAAAAATAAAATAGAATACAATGGTTATAATGAGAGGTGGCCAGACTGGTGCGAGCAACATGCTTGAATGATAGAACTGACTCTATTTTTCAAGTGCTTGAGCCGGAACAGTTGACAGATGCTGGGCATTAATTATTGTATGTTGGTCCATTGAGTGCTGGGAAAATTTCTCAATTTGACATTTGACTTTTTTATAATTCCCATTAGGCTTAGCACACTTTCTGCTAGTGGCATAATTTAATTGGTAAGACCATAAACTTGAGTTTGTAACTGAGGTAGCCTGGCAACTAGAATGTTGGGGGTCCAGTTACTTAATAACAGACACATCTTAAATCGATTAGCTAACAGTCCTGTGAGTGAATTGAGTTTTTATATATATCTATTGATGAATCTACTGATTTTAGTGGTATTTCGCAGTGTCGTGTGTTGCAATATATGTAACAGGTATTCAAGAACTCATTGAATTACTATCACTGAATGAACAAATTAGAGAAGATATTTTAAAAAGTCTCCTAGAATGTTTAAGGAACAAAAATATTGACATCAATAATATAACATCTATGGTTTGAAAAAACAAAGGCTTTGTTAAACTGTTATCTGTGAATCTTTCTCATGAAATAATTCAATTTTCTTGGTTTGTTTATTCAGAAGCTTTGGTCGCAAAAAATTTTAGGAATAATATTGTAGCTGAAAAATGTAATGAACAATGTTCAAATTTCTAGGACTAATACCGGAGCTGAAAAAGATCATTAACATTGTTGTTCCAAAAGTTTATGTTTTCTGAGCAAAGGTGATAAATCGCAGGCAATTTTCTGCACTGCTACAAGAAATAGTAGAGATTTACAACATTGGGAGGGTCAGTACTAAAATTATTTTTAAGAGTGTTAGGGGAAAAAAATAGTTTTTTTTAACTACTAAGGATTATAACACAGAACACAAAAGTCTCACTAATTCCAAATGGCTTCAAAATTAAGGTTTTTTGCTTTATATGACCGAGCATTTTAACAAGCTAAATCTAAAGTTGCAAGGAAAAGGAAATGCAGCATTATTATAGTTATTAGAAGTGTTCATTTTATTTTATTTTTAGCAAAAACTAAATTGTTCACTGAATTTGTTTCCAATGATCAATTTGTGTATTATGAAAATGTGAGAAATTTTAGAGCAACATTATTAAGTTGTGAAGATGTTCAAATGCAATTTGAAATTCTTTGATGTCAAGTCCTTTTGTGTAATACAGATTTCAGAACTACAATTATATGACTATAAGGAAAACCTCTTTTTGCTTTATGAGGCAATTGTATTATATTTGGAAGAAGGTACAGGAAAGGTGGATAGAAACATATAAAAGGGGGACAAACACAATATGGCCTTTACAATGAAAAGAAGAACACAGTTCACACTTTACACTGCTGCCAATGGACAAAGAGGTAATGGATGTCTCTTAAAGAAAATTGATCGTCACCGCCCAATCCCCCGACCTAGGTTTCATTCTATCGGAACTCATCAGGGAGGAGTGTGAAACGCGCAACGCAACTTCCTAAAAGAGAAAACCAAAAAAACACAAAAGAGGAGAAAAAAGGAAAATGGTAAAGAAGAATAATAAATAAATAATAGAACACATAGATAGGGACAAATAAAAGGTATAACAAAAAGGATAAAACAGGAAAAGGACATGGATGCGAATATATTATGATATTACTCTATAAGGAAAACCTCTTTTCGCTTTATGAGGCAATTGTATTATATTTGGAAGAAGGTACAGGAAAGGTGGATAGAAACATATACAATTAGGTATTTTGGAAATTAAAAATAAAACTATATGGTCTGCTGAACTACAGGAAATTGTTGCACAAGTTGAAATGAATCTTACACCTATGGAGAATACGCCACAAGTGAAGAGACATATTCAAATGCTGGAACACGCTTCCTGTTAATTATGGACACATGTGAACGCTTTTGGCCTATTGACCCTTTTTGGTTCAACATATAGTTGTGAAAAATGTTTCTCTACTATGCAATACATTAAAAATAAGTTTTGAAGCAGGCTAACAGATGAAAGTTTGAAAGTACTAGTAAAATTAAGAAACACCAAATACACTCCAAACTTTAAAAAGTTAGCTGAAGAAATTCAAGTTAAAAGTCACACTAAAGGTCAGCACACACAGTATATACATTATACCTGTAGATTAAATGTGTGAAAGAATATTGCCATTTTTTAAATATAAAATTATATTTGTGGCTACCACCATTTAAATTTTTGATCAAAAAAAAAAGTTCCCGGCCCCTAATCTAAGGCATCACTTTCGTTTTAGATTGGCCTGCTGGGAGAATCCTAGTCAGGGGCAAAGTCTTTACACACATTTTTCAGGACAAATTTTATCTTAAAAGATTCTCAGTAAATACTTAATTTTGTAATTAATTTAAATATGACAGACCTATTTAAATCATGATTTAAAGTGAATTAAAAAGGTCTCATGGTTGTTACAGGTGGAAGCAGCAACTCAAATTGAGTTATTGGACTTTGCCCTGTAACTTTCATATGCTTATAATCTGATAAGATGGGATGGTAGAAAAATGTATACATCTTACTTTAATACCATAAATGTAATTTATTTAAATATTGGCGGTAAAAGCTCACTCTTTGGAAAACCTATGTTAATAGAGTTGCCATACTCTGGTGAAAAACAAAAAATGTTGCAAAAAAGCTCCAAATTACTGGAATTTTTTGGGAAATTGGGGCTTTAAGCTGCAAGCTTTAAGTACTATGTATTTTAAATTTTAAAAATTGAAACTTAGTGACAGCACACTGATTGAAATACATGTAATAATATGCCTACCACCTCGTCAACAGCTCGAGACAAGTCCTCAGAGTGCAGTCAAGACTTGTCATTAAGCTCCCTGCTTCTTTGTCTATTCTAAACCACGCTGCGATTCAATTCAGTAAAAACAGAGGCATGAATCCTTGGTACTTGGTATGTTATTGGTCTGCTGTTTGGATTAGATTACTCTTGTTGAAATCTTGTTGAAAGAGGTAAGTACCCCAAATATTGTTTTTGTTTTGTGACATTTTATAATTTGAGCCTGTCCTACAATTCAATTTTTATTTATTAGAAATTGCCAAGGTGTCAATATTGTCTGCATGGGCTTTAACATTTTCTATTAGATTGTGTTGTTTTTTAAATGAAATGTCAAATACAGGTACTTTGGGATTTGTATGAGGATATATTGCTAGAGGAGATGCTCCTGGATTAGCATTCATAAATGCTAGGACAACCACTGGTTGAATTCATTACTGAACTTTGTAAGTATAGTGTAGAACAAGAAGTTGTGAGAGTGAGTCACACAATAGAGATATTTCAAACTTGAAGTGATAGAAAAAATTAAAGCACATTCCAAGAATGAGTATAGTTTTGAGAAAAAATTATCTTCATTTGTGACGAATCAGACTCAAAAGACTTTTCTTTAAAAAACGAGTCATACTCTCACAATGAAATGTAGCCGTTGAGTATGAGCATTGTGTAAATAAAGAATGCACTATAAACAATCCGAGCGAGGAATCTTTAGTTTTATTGAGAGCAGGTAGTTTGGGCAGGGATACAATTTGCTTGGGTAGTTGAATCAATGCTCCATGCCACAAGGAATGCAATAGCAAAGTATGTGGAAGTTTGAGAATGAAATAAAAATGAATCTGATGGGGTGAAAAAGGAAGAATACAGCAGACTTTAAAAAATAAATTGGAAAAATAGAAGCCAAGGTTGATCGAAGAGGGATGCTTTGCTAGGGGTTTTTTTAATTTAAAGAACCGGAACACTATCTGGAACTCTTGAAAATATTTGTTTAGAGAATGGGAACCAGAACCGATAAAAATTTTGATTTGGCTCCCTGATAATTATATTTTTACTTACCTATATTGATACATTTATGAAATTTGTATTTATTTGTTGATTTTTAATATAATTTCATAGATAGAAATATTATTTTATTTATTTCAACTAGTTAAATTATGTCGTCTAATGTATTTCCGTCACAGTAGGCTTACTACAATCCACAAATATAAAACAAAGATGTTTTAACTGGCCACATCGCTTATGAGAAGATTAATTAAATTTTATATTTCAGGGAATGACCATTTTGCAAATAAGTCTTAAAATTAATTAGTTTTAGTAATTGTTTAGCTATGAAATATTTAAAGAAAACATTATTCATCCCTTGAAATGATCTCCTCTTGCTCCCCCTTTAATCTCCCATCACTCCCAACCCCCGTAGCACCCAAGCAGTACCCCTAGGGTTCAAACTCGCGAGCCGCCACTAGGAGATTTACAAATAATGTCTTTTAAGCACCACTTCTTACTACCTGTTTAGGTTATACGCTTTATGAGCAATGATATAAAGCATTTATGTTAATGTATCATTCATTGTTACTGGAAAACGTGGCATCAATCCATGGTAATTGTATAATTATGCTAGTTCACTATAGACGAATATATTGTTTATATTAGTCTTCTTTAAATTAGTTTGATTTAGGCTTCTAATTAATATATATGAAACTAATAAAGATTGGTGAAAATATTCTAAATCAAATTTCTCTCTACTAAAATATCACATTTAATTAACTCACTGTAGGTGACCTGGCGGTCTAGGGGTAAGGTGTCAGACTTCTGTGCAGGCGGCCGGGGTTCAATCCTCGGTCCCGGCACACATTTATCTGATTACCAAACCCTTCCTCCACCTCTGACAAGACATCTTGTGACTGTGGGGAATGCCAGGCCTCCACCGTGGTTCGGATTCCACGTTAAACTGTAAGTCCTCCATTTCATCTCACAATCACCCTACCATTACACATTAGCGTAAGTGCGTATACCCGAACGGGTAGTAAGACGCGGTGCTAATAATAATTAACTCACTATTGTATTTTTGGTATTTCCACTACTTTTTTCTTTATTATTAGCACCGTGTCTTACTACCCGTTGGGTTATACGTACTTACGCTAATGTGTAATGGTAGGGTGATTGTGAGATGAAATGGAGGACCTACAGTTTAACGTGGAATCCGAACCACGGTGGAGGCCTGGCATTACCCACATTACTTTTTTCTTAACCATGTAAGATAAAATATAGAAATTGTAGCTAACATTTGTTTATTTATTTTTTAGAATAATGATGTAAAACTATTCTTTCAAACTTTATCCGAAAAATGTGTTTACTTGACACAATAAAAATACCTCCCTCCAATTACAAGAAAATTATTTGACTTAAATTTTTTATATTTTTAAAAATCAAAAACCACATTTATTTAAAATGTGTTTATGTTTTGGTGTGAACATAACGAGGGAAGAAGGCATATGGAAGGGTAGATAAAAACTTTGAACTAAATCTAATGTTCAATATGTATTCAAAGACTAAGACCAGATAAATTCTATTAAACAATTTGATAGTTATTTTTGTATATGATAAAATATTATTTCCACTGTGTATTTCTTGTTAACTTAATTTACAGCTTAGCCCTACTCATTTTTTAAATATCCAGAATATATGACTGGTTGTCAATTTTAAGTAAACTGTGCCAGGGTAAGTTAGTTTTTAAGGTTACTTTACATCCATTACTGTTTCAGCCTGTAGCCGGGGTCAGTTTTTTATTCAAGCCATTTATTTTCCACCACCGGCTGGCTACACCTTTTGTAGTTTCATATTCCTTAAAATTTAATTTAAGACTAGGACAGTCACAATATCTAACTAGTCCCCGGCAATTAATTCAGCAATGTCAAATGGTAACCCCACATTTCACCGATGATAAATTTTTCGGCCATGCCGGAAATCGAACACGGGACCCTTATCTCAGTCGACAGACACGCTACCGGCTGAGCTAAGATGTCGAATACGTTAATGTGTAAGTTGTATGCTTAATATTATCTCTCGTTACAATAGGTCGAAGGTGTATTTCCGCGCTAAATATTCCCATTATAAATGCTCTACTTGGTCGATGGGAAGCTCAAAATGATTTGAATGCATTTTGTTTGGTATTCAATTTGCAGT
This sequence comes from Timema douglasi, assembly GCA_901482245.1. Classification (NCBI taxonomy): domain Eukaryota; kingdom Metazoa; phylum Arthropoda; class Insecta; order Phasmatodea; family Timematidae; genus Timema; species Timema douglasi. The sequence continues at coordinate 141,088 of CABEEJ010001294.1, read as the reverse complement.
TTATATCGCAGGTCTATATCATCACAAGCTAACTTAACCCGGGACAGCGACACACCCAGCCAGAGCACAAGGAACATTGTAATAGCTGGGACAGAGACAGATATGCACCATAGTTGATTTATTTTGTTCTGGACTAAGAAAACAATGTTGACTCAAGGCAAACATACCGAGGTGTTTCCGAGCATCCTGAATCCTGAGGGGACACTTCCAACTTAGTTTCAGCAGGATGGCGCCCCAGCGCATTACGCTACTAATGTGAGGACATACCTGGACACATAGTTCCCAGGGTGATATATTGGTCAAGGTGAGACTGTGTAACGGCCCCCAAGTAGCCCTGATTTTATAGACTTACACTGCTGGACCTGTAGGTTACTTAAAAGCCATCGTTTATCAACGGTAGATTACGTAATTTCCTCATTTTTTAAAGGTAAAACTCCACAGCCATGTCAGGCGGTCAACTCTGACATCTTAGAATGTGTGTTGAGTGACTTGCTCACCCGTCTGAATCTCTGCGTGCAATATGACGCCAAGCACATCGAACAAATGTGACGAGAATAATGCTGTATAGCCTATGGGGCATGCCAGTTGGGAAATTCTGTATTATTTTAAGCTTAATTAAGACTGTCCCCTCAAGTCCTCTAAACCATTCAGCCAATGTTGAGATCAAAGTAAAAACCTTTATAAACAACCAGACACCTAGAAAATAAAGTCCTGAGTTTACCCAAATCTGAAGCTAAACTATCACTATAAATATATATTTAATAAGCTATATTCTATACAGCCTACTATGGTTTAATTGCTGATGATGGTTTCCCATTCTACCTCTACAAAAACTGGCACATTTCTTATAAATGTAACCTTTCTCAGCCCAAACACAGTAGTGTATATATGCGGATAGTCCGAACGAGTAGTAATACAAAAGAAATATCTATTTCATACAGTTATATGGTCACTAGATCAGATTTTTAGACAATAAAAGGTGTTTTTGACGCCTCAAATAAGCTCTTTGAGTGCACAAACTAGGCTTTATAAAACAAAAAAATATGTCCTAAAATAAAATAGGAGAGCACTTCATTATATTTATATATACTTTCTCTACGACAGATAAAAATAAAAGCTATTAATATTATTTTTTTAAATACAGAGGTACTTGTATATCATAATTCATAAACTGGATATTTGAAAATCAATTCATAACTTTGGGTGTCATTTGAACAAAAGATTATTTCATCTATTTTTGTTTGCCACAACTCAAAAACATAATTAAAAGCAATATAATCTTTGAAAATAGTTTAATTTCATTTGCCAATTAATATCTAAAAATACTTTTTTCTCTGCATATTTCATAGTTTAAAAAACTTCAATAAATTAAATAATCAAACGCTGGCTAGATGCAGCTAAACCACCTAATTATGTCAGAAAAATGAGGAAATAGCTTATATAGTTTTAGTTGATTTGTCAAGAAAAATAAATTACGTAATTTGTCTCAAATGTGCTGTGTATAGAAACATTATTTCAGTCTTTATCCTGGATACAGATCCAGAGGACCCAGGTTCGATCCCTGGTGATTTCACCTTTTCCATGACGCTGTGGATCTGGAACGGGGTAAAATCAGCCTCGTGAAGACAAATAAGGAGCTACTTGAACAAAAAAGTAGCAGTTCCGGTTTAGAAAACCGGCATTAACGGGCGTATGGTTCGTTGTGATGACCACATGACACCCTCTATCGGTGCAAGTTGGTACTATCTTGGCCAACAGATGGCGACCGCTCGTTCGGTATGGCTCGACTGCGGGCTGATGCCATGGAGTTTTTTTATTAATAGGCTATTAAAATAACGTAAGTAAGTGAACACTTGCTCAAATTAATGTGTACTTAACAAACGAGGCTCAAAATAGGAAAAGGATCATTACCTACGGATGGATACAAGCCGTATTAGTTATCATATTCGAAAATTTACAAAAATGAAACTTAGACACAGGAATCGAATCCAAGACCCTAGACTTAGGACGTCAATGCTCTACCATTGAGCTATCCTGGTTTCATCCTGAGCATGGGACAGATCAGAGGTAGAGCATTAGCATCTTAAGCCATGGGTGCCAGGTTTGATTCCCGTGTCCAGGTATCATTTTTCAAATATGCGAATATATTAAAATATAATGGAAATATTCTCTATTTCAATACAAATATTTTGAATTTGAAATATTAATACTTTCTTGAAGACCAAAATGTTCATGCTCACCTAAACAAGTAAATTAGTTTGCAGCGTCAAAATATATATATATATTTTAAAGACATTACTCATCAGATAGTATTTATTCACCCCCTCCTATCAGATTATTTAAACAAATAATTATTGATAATATAAAAATATTCGATTCTGCACTGAACACAATAAACACATTCACTGAAATACTTGAATGAAGACAGAAAGTGAAAATATGTACAATTTGCGACCCTCCACACCAAGTTACCCCTCCCCCCTTTCAATATAAACTGGTCAGGAGCAACAACCACATATATGAAATAACACCTTTGAATTAATTTCTTAATATTTAGCTTAGACTGACTGTACAGCTAGGATAGTTCTCATTTCTCAGTGTTCCCTCCTTATATTACTCAAAGCTAAGTACGTCTTTCCAAGCACTTAGTCTAAAGAGTAAAAGGAGAAAACTCTGCACAATGTGACACCCCAGTCATCGGCAGTACAATATATTACGAGAGTCACGTGCAATTCCTTTGGAAAATAATCAGTAAATTCTAACCTCAAAAAATATATGGGTGGAGAAATTTTGAAAAAATAAACTATAATTATAAAATGTTAGAACCCTATAACCTTAATTAGCCTAAAAATATTACAATTCGGATTCCTTAAAAATAGCTGTTAATTTCTGTTCTGGTTCCGTTTCGATTATCTGATTTAAACTACCGACTGTGAGATAGTCCTAATACTACAATTCATACATTTGTGTGTTGCGGGCTGTATTATCATCTAGTACAAGGGACAGTGTAAATATTAATTTAAACTACTGACGCTGAGAGATAAATCTAATATGTACTCATACAGGTGTGTTGCGGGGTGTATCATCATCTAATACAGGGGACAGTGTCGATATCAATTTAAACTGTTGACGCCGTGAGATAGACCTAATACCACATTTCATACAAGTGTGTGTTGCTGGGTGTATTATTATCTAATACAGAAGACAATGTAAATATAAATTTAACCCACTGACGCCGTGAGATAGATCTAATACTACATTTTATACAGTTGTATGTTGCGGGGTGTATTATCATTGAATACAGGGGACAATGTAAATATTAATTTAAACTACTGACGCCGTGAGATAAATTTAATACTCATACAGGTGTGTTGCGGGGTGTATAAACATCTAATACAGGGGACAGAGTAAATATCCATTCAAACTACTGACGCCGTGAAATATATCTAATACTACACGTCATACAGTTTTGTGATGTGGGCTGTGTTATCATCTATCACGAGAAACAACGTAATAATTGTATCATTACTGTTGGAATACCTATTTATTTCAGAATTCAAGTGGAGTGCTACCAAACAAAGATAACAGTGGTTGAAAGAGGAATTCTAGGTGGATGGACCCCAGTGATAGGCTCAGACAGGACTCGAACCCACGCCTCCACACGGTAAGAAAGTGTGGGAGTAGCAAGGTATTGATCTCCCCGGTCCTACTTGGACTCGTCCTGCGCGTGGGGATGTCGGGTTGTCCTGTCTAGAGCTCCACAAGACCACACACACATCGATCGTGAGACATGGTGGGCATGGACAGGATGGCTAGTGAGGAGGGCCCTCGGGTCCCGGGGCCCGTGCGGCCTCTCGTGGACCCTGACGCTTTGGGGGAGGTTGACCCGGAGAAATACCCTCAACCCAAGGAGTCGACCCACAAGATCAGGGGAAAGTCGGACTTCCTGGAGCTGTTGTGTGGGTCGGTGGATCAGGAACTGCTCACCGTCAAAACATTCTACTTCTTCTTCTACTCAGCTTTTGGGTCACTGTTCCCCCTCATGGGTGTCTACTTTAAGCAGATGGGCATGAACCCTGGACAATGCGGGCTCCTCATTGGTTCCCGGCCCTTCGTCGAGTTCCTGGCTGCTCCATTCTGGGGGAGCCTCGCAGACAGGTCAGTGATATTGTCACCACTTTGGACGGGGGCTCATAGTTCTGACATGTCAGGGATTTTGTATATTACTGGAAGGGGAGGTTTTACAGTTCTGACATGTCAATGATATTATCTCCACATAAGAGTGTAGGTTTCACAGTTCTGACATGTCAGTGATATTATCTCCACATAAGAGTGTAGGTTTCACAGTTCTGACATGTCAGCTATATTATCTCCACATGGGAGTGTAGGTTTCACAGTTCTGACATGTCAATGATATTATCTCCACATAAGAGTGTAGGTTTCACAGTTCTGACATGTCAGCTTATATTATCTCCACATGGGAGTGTAGGTTTCACAGTTATGGCATGTCAGTAATATTATCTCCACATGGGAGTGTAGGTTTCACAGTTCTGACATGTCAGTGATATTACTTACATACTAGAGGTGGTGTATGTTCACAGTCTTTAAAGAACTGATAGTAGGGAGTTATTCACTAGAAGGCTAGATCAAGCAACACAAGAACAAGATAATTACAATAATAATAGGCATTTCATGAATTCTAATTAAGTTAATTGGTGCTTCTTCTTTGAGCCTAGTGTTTTTAAAGACTCTCATGCTTATCAAACCACTTATCATAGGTGTGAAACAAGGCCAGAATAATAATAATAATAAAATGTGTCTCGAACTCTTTCAGTGAATTCAGTTAATCAGCTTGTACTTAACATTCAATCACCAGAGTAGTCAATATTATCCAATCATAAATACATAAATAAATCGTTCAGAAATGTCCTCGCGTAAAGGGGGAACTGACTATTTGGAGATGATTTCATCCCCTTCAGCTGCAAGGTCGTATAGATATCATCAGATATTTATATTGACGTGGGATCATGTGACTATAGTTTAGCTAAAGTTTGAAACTAAGACTTAGCTTTGTCGTTAGCTTGATTAGTTGACGCGTTGAGGTCACGGGCCTGATTCAGTATCCGTTGACGGTTCTTAATGCGCATGTCCCGATCACGCAGATGATCTCTCGGAACAGCTGAAAGACTAGAGGAGAGGAAGAGTAAGGATGTGAAGCACATTATTTATAATCAAATAACTCAGAACAATAACACTTAGCAGTAAACAGTGGATATATATTATCCGGATAACAGAACGAACTTCTGAATGAATGTTCCGTGCTCAACGTTTTATCGCCCGTCCGGGCTATCATAATGTTTTCATATTTTATTGAGATAGGGATTAGAAAAGTAGAATTTATAATAAATGTACCCACACTTACGTGCAGGAGGAGTTGGAAACCATTTAGTAGATATTAAGGTGGGATGGAAGGGGATGCGAGAAAAATACGGTATTTTTTCCAGTTTTTATCGCAAATTTTTTTTTTTGCTAAAATATATAAAATATTGCTCCAGCGCAAACATAGAATTTAGTTTATTTTACATAGTTACCTCCAAATTTCTGAATATCTGCCAAGGGTGTTCTGGAATTGAATGATAACTTTTTATCTCCATTTATAAAGTTTGTCATCTAATGCCGCTATGGTTATGACAAATATTTAGGAACTGTTGATATCAACATATGAAGAAAATTAAACTCTATATTTTTACTGGAGCACTATCTAATTTATTTTGGCAAAAAAAGTTTAGCTATAAAAAGTGCAAAAACACTTACCTTTTCTCGCGTCCCCTTCCACCCCACCTTAAAACCTCGGTACACCTCGACCAGGACTCAGATCCCTTTCGACCGCCGACAAACCAGACTGACTAGACAGGTTCATTGAGTCATTATTTTTAGTCTTTCAATATATCGGATAAGGCTTGGTGCTCACTGGTTGAACCGTTTGAAGTAAAAACGGGGTTTACGAATCAACCCACCTTACCCACCTGTAAGCGGGGTGGGGTGGCGGGGAACGAGAGCTAATATAAGTATATATGCAGGGGGGTTTTATTACAAAAAACCTTTCTTGTTGAAAAAAAATAAAACGTTTCTTAAATATATACGTTTTGTTTACTTTTCTACATATAGTAATCTCAACCGTTCTTGAATATATTTTGTTATGAATAGTTTTGAATAAAGTTAAAAAGTCCTGTTCACATTCCGTAGCGACAACGAAAAAAATATTCAAGAACCGTGGATATCAGTTTATGTATAAAATTAAACTAAACGTACAGTACATATTAACTAATTTTGGCCAAAAGGATGTTTTTCTCTAAAATCTTTATAAATATTCACCTTAATTAAAGTTTCCTTCCACCCCGCCTTAAGTGCAAGATGCATCCGGATTGTTCAAAAAGTACTCGTACAATACAATGATTGTCATGCTTGTCCCGGAAATTAGGTTCGTGGTTTTGCATGAAAACATTTGTGTCTGCGCATGCGTCAGCCCTCCCCACACGTGGTCTCTAGTGTTCAAATCACAGTATCAACTCCCCTTTTTCTGTTTATTGATTGTTTTTTTTCTTAGAGATGAAACTATATGCCAGAAATCTCTTATGTATTGATTAAAACTAGACCACCCTAGTGAGTTATACCTTGAAGGATCACAACAAAAGAGATATAATAAACAAGTTTTGGGGTGAAAATAAATGAATAAATTGAGGCAATTAACAATGGCACCACAGAAAATGTTAACTAGACTATTGAAATGCAAACAAAAATCTACTCTAGAAGCAGGAAGGATCAATATGCCAAAATGTCGTTTAGTCAACACTTAACAGTTTTGACCAATTTGGTTTTTGCTAATAGAGCTGCAAAAAATTATTACTAAAAGTAAATGACTAAAATAAATTTGTATTGTTATTTATTTATAAAATTAATAACATTATTACAATTGATAAAATTAAAATAATTGACCCGATGGTTTGAATCAAGAAGTATTTGAATGCAGATTTAGATGACAATAAGTTATTAGTTGTAGAAATCAAGGGAATAAAATAGAGTAAATTAATTCCTAAACCTATTCAGACACCCAATCAAGAATTATGTGAAATAGATATAAAAGTTCCTATTATAAGGGTGATTAAAATATAACTTTTATAGGGTTTATTTGCATTTGAAAAAAGTATGTTATTTAATTGATTATATAGGGTATGAACCTAAATCCGGAGTCGCGACCAACTGATCTTTACGTAAAGCTACATAGCTTGTGATTGGGATTCACATAACGTAACAGCTCGAACCAAACACAGTCCTGCCAATTTTAATTGTTTGAAAACTACTGTTTGGATAGAATGGAACTCAAAACAGGGGTAGTTAGGCTTCAAGTACATGGTAATAAGAGTTCATTCGAGCTACAAAATAAAGTATAAGAAAAAGACACGACGTTTTTATGGTCACGGGACGCAGACAAACGAATTCGGCCGAAGAAGGCATGTATGCACAAGCAGGACAAAAAAATATGTATTAGACAAACTACGTATTTATTACAAAAAAAAGATAGAAATAGCGTAGATATAGGGAAAAAATTAATGTAGAGAAAAAAATATAGTTGAAACACAAAATTATTTTGATGGGTTGAATAGCCGAGCTATTATAGTTGTTGATTACGGTTATAGCCTCATTTAAATATTACGTTCTTTGCATTGAAAAATGACCTGAGTGAAGAATGACTCTGAGCAAGGGACGACTCCTGGATAGCTCGGTGGTAAGAAAATTGGTGTACTAAGCCAAACGTTCCAGGTTCGATTCCCGTGTTCAGGTGTCTTTTTCAATTTAATTAATAAAAAACTATTTATTTAATCTCCCTTGTTGATTGCTAATTCAAGGTAGCACTGAGTTACACAAAGACAAATAATACCTAAAAGAACATTAGTTTCATGGTCAATTTCATGGAACAGATATTAATGTGAAGAAAAACTATGTTCGTACAGACACATAAATAATTTAAATTTTATTTTCGACTTTAATTTTAATTTATAAATAAATGTTTGATGTTGGTAGATAATAATTTCAAATTAATACTTCCGTACCAAAGTTTTAATAATACATAACATACTAACTCGAGGAACAATTAATAGGTAATTTCAGTAAATATCTTTGAGATACATGTATACAGTTCTACTTAACAAAAATGTTAAACAAAGGTATATACTGGTATTGATAGAAAAGCCTTAACTATCAAAATCCTGCTTTTGGCAAATAGGACTTGTAAATAAAGCTTCACGGAAAAAAAACCTCAAGTGTGAAGTTCCTTGCGCTAGCACTGTTCAATTCAAAATATTATTTCTTCCAACTTCAAAAATAAATAATTTTGGAAATACTTTATTAAAAACTAGTACCGATGGGTACTACCACCTATTCTGTAGGACAACAGGACATTACCCCCAAAAATAGTAGGCATGGTATATATACCAATATTTCTCAACCTTTCTACCAGGACGACAACCTTTGATACACCCCTTGTATTTGGCGTTACATCTGGAAGGAAATAGAAATGCTCAGAACGGTTCACTGTCAGGAATAGTTCACAGTGACTAAGTTAACTGAAATTATCAGTTCATTTATATAGTTCAATAGTTAAGTCATTCCATTCACGAACTTCAATTTGTAGTTTATTCTGTCACCAGTTCATAGCCTACACCCATATCAGTGATTATATTAGACAGAAATGAGTATTGAGACACTGGTATTTATTGTTTGAAGCTGTGCAAGCTAGCTTTTCTGAATAATAAACTCTCTTAAACGCACACAAGAAAACGTCGGTTACATTGTAACACTTCTTTTCTGTTACTAAGACCAGCCGAATAGTCACGGTTGTATACTATCATATCATACAGTTGTTCACTTTGAACTAGATCATTCCGAAAAGGTGAACTAGTTCTCCTAGTTAAGTTAGAGATATTAGTTCGTGTATTATCTACACATATTTAGTTTGAAACGCCTTTACGTTTCAAGTTTAGGAAACCCTTTGTTGAGGATGTACTAAAATACTATTTTGTGAATAGAAATAAACTGTTGGAACTCTAAATTAGTATTAACACGAGGAAAAATAAATTTCTCGTGCAGTACCTGTGAATTTAATTATATATTTCTCCATATTTTCAATTCAAACTTGGGGTACCGTCGTGGCCCCAGCACTCCCTTTGAGAACCACATATATAGAACCTTACCAATACCAAACACAAATAAAGTTGGCCAAGCACTATTTTTACTAGTTTAGGGCGTTTACCCAGAAAATAATCACTATTGAGATTGTAATAGGAAAATAGAATTTAAGGAAAATATACTCACATTCCCGCGGAGGGAAAATGGAAAACTACCTGGATGGGACTAGACCCCACTTCTAAGTCATAGGCAAAATGATACTAGCTTAACTCAACATTTAGTCCACGTGGCCACCAATGCAGGTGAAGTTGAATTTAGTTCCAGCAAAACAGGTCGATTCATCTTCCAGGAAAATGAATATTAAACCACTAGCGAGAATCTATGACATAGGGAGCAGGGCAGCCAACCCGTCTACTGGATGTTTTATACCCGATTACTCCTAAACTAAGCAAAAGTTTGGAGTAAATGAAAGGTAATCTTAATGGAAATTTAATGATGCACAACTTTTATAACAAAATGTTTTCGATCGACATAACATTTTTACTGTTATTTAGCTTTGTATTCAGATAATCATATTTTTTTATTATAGTTTCTTGCTGTTTGCTCAAAAAGGAAGCGAAAACGATATATAAGACAAAGCTGAGAAAGACGGCCCTAAGAGCCCACATAAATTGTCTTTACAATTACAACGTAGCCAACAAAAATGACTACCTTGATTGAGTCAAGCCAAGGTAACCTACTCAAAGACACGTAACTCGACTTCTGGAGTTAAAAGAAAGTAAAGATCTGGCTGGGTGGGTCAAGTAGCCGACACGACTTGGACCAACTGCTAGACAAGCTCATGTAGGCCTATAGGAGTACAAAGTGATAGACAACCAAGCGGTCGACACGAGAGGACCAACCGCTCGACAAACGTTGATATCATCCAGTTAAGAGTGGGATAAATGACAGAACAGTTAATTCAATACACGAGTGTCCTTGTTTACACTTAAATAATCCCCCCCCCCCCAA